>JAWWEQ010048918.1:0-14730 GCA_035583055.1 Torymus tubicola
ATCTTTCTGTGAAATATTTCTGCAAGGTTGCAAACCTTTCATGAAACCTTGCAGAAACATTTCAGCAATATTTCGTGTTATGTGGGAAATGTGTAAATAATCCTAAACAAATTATTTATGGATATTTGAAAACAAATATTTCGAATATTGTGCTTTTATTTTTTGGGCCTTGTTTATAATAAATATTTTTAAATAGCTTCGTTTGAAAACGGCAATATTTACCAACACAAATGCGAAAAACGGCAAAAATGGTAAAAAATGGACTATTTTCAACTCTAACTCGACAGGATTTGATTTTACACATAAATGTTGAATACAAAAGTTGTAGATAATAATAAAACAAAACATTTTTCCATTTAACATTTTCATGTAAAATTAATTCCTGAAGCTTTACACCTATAAAACGCTTTTAAACACTTTTAAATATACATAAAATGGACGATTTTGGGCTATAACTCGACAGGATTTGATTTTACACATAAATATTATACACAAAAGTTGCAGATAATACTAAAACAAAACTTTTTCCTATTTAAAATTATCGTGTAAAATCAATTTTTGTTGAGTTACACCTATCAAAACGTTTTTAAACTCCTAAATATATACATAAAAAAATAAAATAAGCATTTTTAGGCATGACCGCTTTTGATAGATGTTAACGAAATTTTAACCAAGCACTTGTCTAATTATAGGAAGGACTCATAAAAACATAATTGCAAATCCAATACATGTATTAGCTTCAAAAAATGGAAACAAAGTTTTTATATGTAAATCATTTTTCGGTACGAGGAAAAATGACCAATTTCATAAACATTATTTTATACAATCAATTCCTTACATTTTTTTATACAATCAATTCCTGATGAACTAAGGCTAAAAAATTGATTTTAAACTCCTAAAAACGTAAAAATGATTGATTTTCGCTTATAACTTTACAGAATTTGACTTTAAGCAGAAAGATTAAATACAAAAGTTGTTGAACATAAAAAAACCAAACAAGTTAATTCCCAAATATACAATGGTCGACTTTCGGCTATAACTTAATTAAACCTATTATAGGCTATACTGAGAGAGAGAGAGAGAGAGAGAGAGAGAGAGAGAGAAAGCTACGGTATGCAATCTCTTTGAAGACCGAACAAGAAGTAGTCCGAACAATAGCAGGTTAGCTGACACTTTAGTGATATTGGTCTCTTGACGGGTCCTCTTGCGCTTCCTTGGTACTTTAAAATCTGCATCTGTTGCCTTACATAATACTATATTCTATAAATCTACATCTCTCTCTCTCTCGCTCTCTCTCTCTCGCTCTCTCTCTCTCTCTCGCTCTCTCTCTCTCTTCCATAATGCTGTATTTTATCTGTAAAAGAAAAAAAAAGATTCATTAAACTTGAATCATTATAGCTTGGAATATGAATATGAAATAAATACTGGATACGATAACTGCTATAACCATAACTGTTCTGCAAACACACTGTAAAGCTAGACACAGATGTAACCCATAGTCCGTGCAGCTGAAAGAATAGTGAAGTAACAAACTAAGTAGTGTTACATTGAAAGTCTACTCACCAGTGGAAGAGACAACAGCAGTTATCATGAGGCTTAAGCGACCTCAGAGTTATAGCTGCAGGAGCTTAGAACAGAAGAAAACTCACTCGTAGGAAAGCAATAATTATGTCAGCATCCTTCTCATTGCACCACAAAAAAACAAGAAGCATAAGACAGAGACACTATGCAGCCACATCCTGTGACTGAAAAATCTTAAAAAATATTCTATTTCTTTTTATATTTCATGCAATAGTTACAGCCTACACTGAAAGAAGCATTGGTGAGCAGCGCCCCGAGAACTGAGTAGCCGCTCCTCATTTGTTTTCGAGTAGCAGCTACTCGATATTTGAGGAGTAGGTTCATCACAAAAACAAAAATTATCGAAATCAAATAATATACACATATATCACCTTAAAACATGTTTTTGAGTATTTTTTTTTTCAAAATTTTTTTTCACCGATACAAAGCTTCCTCTATGAGGAAGCAATAAATTTTTAGTAAACTTTTTTAATGGATGATATATTCGAAAATTTTTAAAAAAATTCATCCATTTTTATACGAAACGCTTAGTTTTCTTATTTACGCAAAAGAAACAATTGCTGTTGAATACACGTGGCGTATTCAATATCAATTGCGACGAAAACAAGAGGTTATGTTTCGCCGTTCGCGTGTTATTGTTATTCCTCTGCCGGGAGTATAGTATCTACTACACAAATCATAGAGGACCCGTTCCCCATCACATTTCGTGAAGCAGTCCCTCTCTATCGAGTAGCTGCTCCTCGATGTGCGAGTAGCGGCAACTCGAACAGTAAACAGAACAGCTACTCGTCTCCTCGTGCTGCCGCCCCGTGGCACTATAGGGAGCTGCTCGTCAATTCTTCTTTCAGTGTGCTGTGTTCATACCACATAAAAACTCACAGTCGAGATCCACATAACATATTTAGGTACCTATTTCCATACAAATTATGAATGAAATCATTATTTAAAAACTTAATTCATACTAGGAGAGGGTTCCGGAACCCAGAGCCTTTTGTAGTTAGTATACTAAGTACTAAAATTTTGAAAATGAATTAAATTTATGCATTAAAACCTTTTACTTAAATAAAAATCATGTGTCTTCTAGTATCAGTAAAATGATGTACTTTTTAATAGTACTCAATTGTAAAATTAAAGAAAAAAACAGTAAAATGAATGAGAAATTCATTTACTGAAATAAAATTCATATAAACATATTTATGCGATAAACAGTAAAATACAAATTTTAATGAAATGACTTTAGTATGACTGTAACTATATAATAGTTACACTCAGCTGTGCTCATACTGTACAAAGAACTCAGAGTTAACATCCCCATAACATATGTAGGTACCGATTTAGTTAGTATACTAAGTACTAAATTCTTTCAAAATGAATTAAACCTATGTATTAAAACCGTTTACATGAATACAAGTAATGTGACTTCTAGTATCAGTAAAATGATGTACTTCCTAATAGTGCTTAATTTGTAAAATTAAAGAAAAAACAGTAAAATGAATTAGAAATTTATTTACTACAATATAATACACATAAATAAATTTATGCGATAAAAGGTAAAATACTATATTTAATGAAATGACTACTTGACTTTTAAAAAAATACAAATTAAAAAATATCAGAAACATTATTTGAGAATAAAAACTAAATATATTTAATTATGTTACTGAATAACAATACTATTATCAATAAATAATAATGAGAAAGATGAGATAGAGGTATAATACTTATACAAATACGTTCTGTGTACTGAGTTCTTCTCCTTTTTCTTTTTTAAGGTTAACTGTAAATCACTCGTGCACTAATATCATGTAGCGTCTCATGTTCCATGTCTCTTGTCCCATGTCTCAATCAGGAAAAAAATTGTTGTCCGATATCTAGTGCATTCATAAACTGCGGTAGAAATACGGTAGAAATGTGTTAACAGCAGGCCTGTACTATTTCTACTACAGTTCAAGAAAGCATTAGATGTCGAACAACCAATTTTTTTCCGGTTGAGACATGAGGCAAGAGAAATGGGACATGTAATGCTATGTAGACATTCGCTTACCCTTCATTTCTGAACAATATACCTCGAAGAGGATCACTTTACAGCACGATATAGATGAAGCCTGGGCATTAATTTTGAAGAGGACCTTGTGGACGGTACCAGAAGATCCTCACATGCACCAGATGCGGTTGGTATGATCACCCAGCACATTCATCGATGTAGCTCTTAAAACACAAAAACAAACGCACGTTCGAACGCCGGTCGATACAGCGTCAATAACTGTTGTGCCGTCGCGCCGCGTACATAAACGAGAGAGAGAGAGAGAGAGAGAGAGAGAGAGTGAGGTCGGTCGGTCGGTCAGTTGTGGTTGTGCAGTGTAGCCTGCAAGATCAAACTCGAACAGGATTTCATAGTCGGCAGCAGAAGATCCTCACATGCACTAAATAAGCTACCATGACATTTCAGCACACCTATTTCCTTCATTGTATATAGGCTTTTAAAGCACGCACGCGCGCTCGAGCGCCGCTCGATACGGCATTGATAACCGTTTGAGCTACGCAGCATATGTATGGGCGTGAGAGAGACCGTGAGTAAATATAGGCTCAGTTACAATGCCATTCTTGTCATAGAAGTGCGCCCTTGGAAAAAATCAGTCACACCGTCAGAATATAGGTATTACTTTTCATGGTTTCAAATAAACGTATGTAAAAAAATAGGACTGTGCTCGCTATTATTTTTTATTAATTTTTTTTTATAGATTTTTAAAAGCATCCTCGATATGTTCATATACAATAATTTAAATAAGCTTTGATCTGTTAATATCTGTACATTTTTACATATTTTCATGCCTTATTGTTTGTCTTGGTATATTCTTTTAATAAATTAATAATAAATAAACAAAAAGTGTAGAAACAAAGAATGATGTCGATAATATACGTGCGGATCTGTGCATTTTTACAGGAACTATAAATGGATTGTCAAAACCAATATTTATCTTTAAATTTAGTACACAAGATATTTAATTAAATGTTTCTCTATATTCTTGTCTCGCTATATAAGACTGTAATTCTTACAAGTATGGATATTGCCGTATGCCGATTAACCAATAATAAATTTAACAGAGAAAAGAGCAAAAAATTTTATTTGTTTTAAAATACTAAATCTTCAGTAAATTATAAGCCATTAAAGGTAGCATAAGGAAACATCCGCAAAAATTTAAATTTTGATTTTCTAAAAAATATTGAGTCTTCGGTAGGGTATAAGCAGTTAAAACTAGCATAAGAAAGTAATAAAAATTTGTCCTTATTTTAAGCAATTAAATAAATCGTATTTTCAATCATTTTTAATGCTATTTTAGAATGTTTATAATTTCTTGATAATCAATATCTTTAACGAATCAGGGTCTAAATTTTAGGTGTCTATCAATTTTTCTAATCTTTTGCAGTTGTTTTCATATTTTAAATGGTTGCGATGTGACAGTCAATAGAAGAGAAATCATTTTTAACAAAAGATAGAGGTTATTTGAGATTTTTTTAATTCTCGAATGTCCACGAAGGGATTAATTCTCGAATGTTCTAAGGGTATGCGCACTTTTTTTGTTATTGGATATGCGCATTAAGTACTGAAAAAATTTTTATATGAGTGATAGTATTGAATATATGATTATTTATCAAAAGAGTTGACAATTGTATAAAATTTAGTAACATAATAGAGAATAATAACTGTATGAAATTTTCTAAGAATGTGATTCTATTTTTACGTTAATGTCAATAGAATCTGATACTGTTTAATTAAAGCACAGGGTTTGATAGTTAGAAATATGCAAGGTATTCTGCAGAGAAAGTTACCTGAAGTCTGGGAACCGGAATCTGTCTTTGAACTAGGATCCAGATCATCTCTAGAGCTTTGGCAACACTCACTACACATACTACACATCCTTTGCAGGAGAACAAATCATGAACTTGCTTTAATAAAGCGTTGTTCTAATAATTGTACGTATGTAATGATATAAAGAATAGAGAGTTATTAAGTGGTCAGTGTCTAAACACTCGCGACGCATGCATCAGGTGTACGACACGCGCGCCTCCCGATGGGCGTAAAATGACTTGATTACTGGGTCAAAGGTACGTGACCCGGTTGTGTGTTACTGGTTTCACACCATAAAAGCTCGTCAACAAGAGAGAGAGAGAGAGAGAGAGACTGCCTAGGTAAATGAGCTTAAGAGGGAGCGAGAAACTACAGTATCATCGCGTCTGCCAGCGGTAATATTGCACATGCGCTCCTTCGACATTTGCACGAAGAAGGGATGGCACTGTTCAAAATCGATGTGAATTCAACATTTTCTTCTTTAAGTACCGTGCTTATATCGGTATTTAATTAAAATATTAAATTTTTAGCTAGTTTAATATTTTGTATCTAATTGTAAGTCAATCTATACTTAATTAGTCAGTTCATCCTTACGAATAATAATAACATGATCAACTTCCAAGTGTATAGGACTTTTTATTAAAATGAAATTATTATTTTTAAATAAAGTGAAATACGTCACGAAGAATTATTAGTACAAGATTCTTTATAAATTTTGGAATAGGTTAACCTTTAATTCAAGATTAACATCTTGATTTAATAATAATTAATAGGATGTACCGTCGCTACATCCCTAGTCAAATTAAAGGCACTATTTAGTTTTCGCTTATTCGCGAGATATATACTTTATTAAAAAAGTTAAAAATTAAATAAATATACACGAAATGATAGTAATACATTATCATTAAATTTTATCCGTCCAAATTATTAATAAAATGTTCCATGCAGAAACTGACTTGTTTTATTTTTTGATCTTCCTAATCATAATTTTTGAAAATGATTAATATTTTTCAAATATATACCCCTTACTACAAAAATTTTGAAGAAAAACTGAACGGTAATTTTTACAAAATAATTAATTGAAATTACCAAAAGAGAGATTTCTCATAAGCCGGCGTATTAAGTTAGTAATAATGAAAATACTAATAACTTTGGTTATATTTTCCCTAGCCTCACAAAAATTTGCTTGAATCATTTTTGGACGAATATTCATTAGTACGTTAAGTTTCATTAAAATCTGAACGGTATTTCTGTAACGACGGTACTACCTTAATAGAGTACAAAAGTTAAGTTCTGAAATTATGTGATCGTAGAATGTAATCTGAAAACAGGATTAGATTTTGTACTTTGACATTATGTCTATAGTTCGCCAATTCCATTACCATTTACCATTCCTTTATACGCTATCATTAATAGTTTATACTTTCATGAAAAATTCATATACATTAAAAAATATACATTTTTCTTTATTTAGTTTTATATTTTTTATTAGTTTTGGTACATAAATATTGGCCTGGATGCAGTTAATAAAAGATTCATTGACTTTTTACTAAAGAAAAAGATATCTAAGATTAGATTAGAATTTTATTCAAAGTACCAGAAATTGATTTTTGTAACTCATTTTTCTAAGGATAATCACTTTTCTTCTAAGTACATGATTTTATATTTTTCTTTTATTATTTTTATAATTTTATACAATTTAATACCGTAAAAGAGATAGCTGTAAAGATGCATGAAAAAAATAAAGAAGATATGGTTTAACCTATTAAAAAAGTTACTCTTTTACACATTAAAGAATCTTTGAAAATTTCTAAGAAAAAATAGATTTTTGAGAAAATCGTACTTGAAAAATCATTATTTAAAAATAAGTCCAATTATGAAACAATTATAATTTATAAATATTCACAAAGTAGAAGGAGTTTGAAATTTTGAATTTATATTTTATTTTATAATCCTTTTTTATACCTGGTTCTGATTAGGCTACAGATTCAAAATAAAAATAATCGGAAGCAAAATTATTTGGTGTGCATCTAATTAAATATGGCTTGAAACATATTGCTATAATTGTTAGGTAAAAAAATTATATAAGTGACTGTCACATGAATTATAATGAAATCAGTCAACTACAAAGATAATACAAAATTAAAAAGTGAAGCTAAGTTTTTCGTCAACATTTATCCTTACGCAATTTCAAACTTAATTTTCATAATTAAGTTTGAAATTGCTCTATTAATCAAAATTAATTAATATCCAACTTAAAAATGTAAATAAAAAGCATATTTAATTCTTTGAATTTTTAAGACTTTTAAAGTCTATGTCAAATCATCTGTAATGATTGATATTTTTATGAATCTACTATATTTCTTAAATTATGGTTTCATACATTTCTTCAAAAATTTTAAAACAAGTTTAATAAATAATATATTATTTAAAAAATAATTAATAAAAATGAGATTCTGTTATTTTTTAACTTTCATTTAATCTCTCAGTTAATGAATATTTAATCATTATAAGCAAAATATCTGTGATTGTATTATAAGGTGTAAAGTGTAAGCTTTCTCCGCCAGCTGCAGCCCAGACTAAACACTCATTTTTTGTAATCATCCCTTCTTCTTCTAGAAGAAAGCCGCTCTTTCTGTCGTGACGCTAAATGTGCAGAAATTGCCGGCTACTGCTTTATTTTTACTCTGCTGATTAAGCTGTCTATTTCCTGACGGACCTCTATTTTGGTATCAGAAAACGTATAACAGATGATGTTGGAAACGCTAACAGATGATATTGGAAATGGGTGCGGTCTTCGGAGCCCCCTATTAATGCTTAACAGTCACATCTTGTCTGCCTTACTATTATTCGGTATATGCCAAACTGTCTCTGTTGGCCTCTCTCTCACGTCTCTCTCTCTCTTTCTCTCTCGCTCTCCTTCTATCTCTCCCTCTTCTCCTATCTCCCTCTCTTTCTTCATTTTCATTTAAGAATTGCTTCAATACTCGATAGAAAATTAACTTCCAATTTTTGAGAGTCGATGTGATGGTTAACGAGCATTTCCTGAAGTAACAAATAAAGAAAACGTACTCCTGCATATACTCTGGATGAAAGGCCAGTTATTGTAACTTTCGATTTAAATAGCTTACTATACTAACATTGTATTGTAGACAAGATGAAAACAATTGACAAATGCAGTATGACGGTTCTTAAGAAGAAATTAATAAGCATTGAGGATATCATGATAGAATCAATGATAGAAACCATAGGCAGGTCCAACAGCGTGAAAATAAGAATACAAAATAACACTCAATCTATCCTGTCGAAGGAGTAATTTGATATTCATTGTCGACCTGTATTAAGGAGAGTTCACAACTCACCCTCTTTTCCAAATTTTCGCTTCTTTTTGCTGCCCGTGGTATCTCCAGTAAGGCTTTTATTTGAGGCCTTGTCTTTGCTTTTCCAACGTATCAACATTTTTCAAAAAAAGTCAAATTTTAACTCTAGGTTGGTAACTGAGATGAGGATAAGCCAGTCATTGTTAGCTGCCGCCACTGGATTCTGGGAGGGGTTTTTGCATCGGTAACAGCATTGGTTCGAGATCACTAAGCGACCGTACACTAAGGAAACATATCAGCTTTCTTTCTCTCACGTGAATTAGGCAGCCTAAACTGCCTCAAGTTCACACGCATATGTAAACAGGGAGGATCCTAACCGTACGCACGGGGTGGTCACACGAAGTAGAGGTCTCGACTGGGGCTTGGTCACTCTACGCATCAGCCCAGACGCCTCTCGACTTCTGTATCACGGGGTAGTTGGCGCTCGTGAAGCGCCGGGGGTAGAAGACAGCCGAAAGAGAAAATCGATCGCGTGGGTACTAGAGTTCGTGGTCTTGCAGAAGTGGGGTTGGCCGACAGCTTCCACACGATACGGCACCAATGCGGTGGGATGGCGCCAACATCTCCTCCTCATATCCCACTGCGCAACCTCGAAGAACTTTATGTTTCATTATCTTTATTCAACCCAATGCATTGTATATCTTTTTTAAGTAGACTTTAAGTTTAAAATTTTGTTGACAAATTTATTAAAAGATCGAAATATTACTCCAAATATTTAATAAATCGCGCAGAAAAATTCATCCTTGATCAAAAACATGATATGATATATTAACTCAATAAATTAAGAAAACAACATCATATGCATAAAATCATCGAGAATCATCTATCTTTCTAAGAACTGCTCCATTTATAGTAATCATATTCTGTTATCATTTCATCTAGTTCCTCTGTATACTAATATTTAAAAAAACAAAGAAGCAGTATAAAATGAAGCTTAGATTACAACAGTTTTTACATCAAAATTGTTGACAAATAGCATATTTTTTACTGTACGCAATATAGTGTAAAAAACATTAGATCTTCAATCGACAATATACGGCAAATAAATATAGTAAATGTGCACTAACAATATTCTTATTATATAATGACAATTTTTTAACAGAAACGAATACTGCGATAATGTACTGCTAAAATATAAAACATATATGTAGCTGCTACGAAAAATACTTTTCTTAATATAATGTGGTTACTCAACGAAATTATATTTATACTTTTAATTTGAAGGTATTTTTTGCAAGTATATTGCAAAAAATGTTCTGTCTTAGATGTAGACAAGGATCCGAAAAAAGCAAATTTTAGAATAACGACTTTTAAAATGGGCCATTCAATTAGTTGAAATGCCTTGCCTACTTAAATACTCTTGCCCTTTAATCCTGTTAACCGTCGCAGCATCATTCTCAAAAGTAGTTTTTATGTGATACAGGAAATCTACTATTATATTAAATCTAATATTATATTAAAGTGGATCTACGTTTTCCGTTCCCCGGTTCTCCGTTTCTCCGGTCATATAGGTATCACAATTTATTTTGTATTAAAGGATTATTTTTTAACAAAAGGGTTATTTAAAAGAGCACAACTAAAGCGTTAATGAAGGT
Source organism: Torymus tubicola (assembly GCA_035583055.1). NCBI lineage: Eukaryota > Metazoa > Arthropoda > Insecta > Hymenoptera > Torymidae > Torymus > Torymus tubicola. The sequence continues at coordinate 10,407 of JAWWEQ010048918.1, forward strand.
TAAAAAAAGGGTTAATAAAAGTTAAGTTCAATTACTTTTGTTTTTGATCCCAGCGCTGTATTTCTTACAATACTGCAGCAGATTTTTATATTATTTTTGTTTTTTATTTCCAGCGCAGTATTTGTTACTGTACTGCAGCCAATTTTTCAATTATTTTGTTTTAAATTTCAGCGTTGTTTTTGTTAAAATGCTACAGTCGATTTTTTACTTATTAAAATGATTTTTTTTTAATTTTTGTATTTTGCATAAGGTTTTAGAAGACTGATTTTGTTTACAATATTTCCTTGTAGACAATGTTTTTAGTATAAATTTTGTTTCTATGTTTTAATGTGTCGATTTCTATTTTTGCATTGTCTAAAAGTAATACTTTTAAATTCTTTTTACTTCTAACTCTTCAAAGAGCAACGTATTCACAATACATATTAAATCAATATAATTTTATTTTATAAGAATCTTTGACTTCCTGTGAAATTTGAACGTAAAATTAACATTTTCCCAATTTTTTTATTTTCTGAATCTTTTTTTATGTAAATAGTCCATTACGCCTTTATAACATTCATTTCTTAAAGCACTTTGATTTTTTCTTATATATAATACAATCTTGAATCCTCAATATTTATAAATGAATCAATTATTGCCTGCTGAGGTATTTTGCCTAAATTAAGATATGGATACATTCCTCACTGAAAGTCTATAATTATAGAATTGCCAAATTGATAAATTATTACCACCATTTTTACATTTCATATTAGGCACCCACCATAGCCTTCGCTTGGATAAATAAGTGGATATGTCATGGGATCAGTGTGTTTACTTATTAGAGGAATACTAATAGGTTTTTCATATTTAGAATATATCGTCGCTCTGGATTAAAAAGGAGTCAACTCGGCGTCGTCTTCAAAAAGAAGCCAAATCGGCGTCGTTTTCAAAAGAAGCCAAATTGGCGTAGTTTTCAAAAGAATCTTCAAAAGAAGTATGGTTTTACTTTTAGTCATTTTTTGTATACATCCATTTATCACAAAAGCTAATTTTTTTTTAAACATTTAAATAATTTTTCTTAACACAACAAACCGGTGATGTATTTTTATAGGTAAAAGCTCAAATGTTTTTTTTATAAGCTATGGTACAAAAAAAAAATTTACATAAGATATACATAACATATTTTATAATCAATAATGTACTGCAGTCAATAAATATATTACAAATGATATATTTTCCCATTCAATGATGTTGCCAACCTAAATTTCGAGAGAAAAAAACGCGTTTGAGTTGGCTCCTTTTTGAAGACGACGCCGAGTTGACTCCTTTTTAATCCAGAGCGACGATATAACAATACTACGTTCAATAGGGGATTGACCATATTTTCCAATAAATACCATTGCAACTCCATTGGAAGTAGCTTCATTCTAAATATTTTTATCTAACTTATCATGTCGCTTTATAGACATGGTAGCTGCTCGCGGTGTTCAGCCAAATTTCACGCATGGATCTATTTCTTCTTTCTCTACTTCGTACATTATTTTATATGCTTTAGCATATTGTTTAATATTTCTTAATAAACTATCTAATTGAATTAACAATTCTAATTTTATATCAGCATTACTTATAAAGTTCTTTCGTTGGGCGGTAGCTGTTTCATTATCGAGAACGTACAACTGTTCACACTTTCGTACTTCATTTTCATTTGGATATAAAGAATAAACATTATGATGAATTTTCCCACGAATTCTAATTACTTACGGTCCACTACCAGCTACACTTTGTAAATTAGCATCAAAACTTACAAAAACAAGAGCATTATTATATGATCGAATATTCTTGCGGAAGTTAATACTATCCTCTGATAATCCCGTATTAATTTTAACTGATTTCGATAAGATGAATTTTCCGATAATTCTATTTTTCCTTTATGACAATAATTGTTAAATTTTTTATCTTTAGTATGTTCAAAAACAAAATGTTTAGCATTACACTGTTTACAAATCTCAGGCATAGTGCCTAAATAATTTTTATTAATTAATTATTTATTAAATTCCACATTTGTTATACCATCCACAATTTTTGATTTACTAATTAATATTAAGATTTTTTCATTTTCATTTTGAATACGTTTTTTTCGCATTTTCTGCTTTTTTATATATTATTATTCGAAACATCATATACATTATGGTGTTTTTCATTATCATCAATTTTGAATCTTTCAGCTAATATGATTGGTTCTTCTATTCTTTTTGCATTTTTAGAATATTTTCTATTTTTTGAACTTACTTCCAAACGAATTTTCGCTAATTCATCTATATTTTCTTTTGATTTTTCATTTAACATTTCTTTATGCTATATTTACATATGCTTCTCTTTTACATAATGCTTCTGTTTCATGTTTCTTTGTTAATTCTTCTGTATTAAATTTTTGTATTCTTTAGACTTTCTACATTTTTATTTTTATTTTTTTTTGTACGATTTTACAATTATCACTATTTTTTATTTTTACTTATGCTTCTCTTTTACGTAATGCTTCTTTTTCACGTTTTTTTAATTCTTCTGTATTCAATTTTTGTATTCTTTCGACTTCCTGCATTGTTATTTTAATTTTTCTCTACAATATTAAAATCATTGCTTTTTTTATTTTTACATATACTTCTCTTTTGTGTAATGCTTCTTTCTCCCGTTCAATTCTTATTTAATCACTGTTCATTATTTTGTATTTTTCTTTTAATCCAAGGGCACAGCAGCGGCAGGCTTGGCGAGTAAGGTACATAAGGTAACGTCTCAAGCGAGCAGGGCTATGCCGTATCTTTTATACTTTGTTTTGGGGTTTTCCAACTTCACTTTTTGCACATTTCTCATATTATATTAATGCAGAAGTAAATATGACATATGAGGGATTCATTTGAAAGTTCTTTCTACGTACATTCTATCTGTAAAAAGTTTCATGATGAAAGATGCTTTCGAATACGATTAATCAAAGGTCGAAATTAGTGACCGCAAAATCAATTATAAATTTTTTTCCTTCAGCCTGCAGGGAATTTCTGGGGGGAATCTAGTGGAATGTTTTTGTACCACTACTTGATGTCAAATCCTATCAAAAAATTTAATGCTAACGGCGTACGAAGGGCGACGCTACTGCGCACTACTTCACGAGAAGAGAGCGCGTATGAATACAGCTGAGTTCCGGAGCGCTCGTGTCGCGGTTCTGCTGCTGTTAGTTTTGTGGATATATGTACAGCGTAGGAAGGACTACGATTTTTATATTATACCTGCTAATGGCACCCGATTTTTGTAATGGCACCCGGAGCGCTTTACGCCATATATTATACCTACTAATGGCTACCGACTTATGATCTCCTGATAGAGAGACTATTATTTCTTTAGTTACTTGTCCATGTTAACTCTGACAAGTAGGTACTAATATTCCGGCCGGTTACCATTAGCCTGGATAATTGTATCTATATATATCCATTAGCCGGTTTCTGTCATGTCGCAAATGAAAAATTTTTTCGCTAGAAATTTTTTTATACTTTCTACTACATATTTTGAACTGCTATGAATATTTTCAGATTTTTTGTATTTTTGACCGATTTTCATTAATTTATAACTCCTCAGAGAAGCAGTTTTCACGATAGACACAAGAATTGCTTTTTTTTTGAAAAATTATCTTAGTTTTTCAATAAAAATATTTTCAAAGCTGTATGTGTACACTGTCACTCACATAACTCCAAATAAAACATTAAAATTCACACAGAAAAAAACCGATCAAAGGTCTAGCCACCGCAAAATTCATGGAGATACTTTTTTATTGTAGAAAGTATCTGTATAAATCCCAGAATGGGCAAAGATCATTTTATAACCTAAAAAAATGAATTAAGGTTTTGATTTTCAAAAAAATTTCTTATACAGGTCTGAAAAAAATATAGTTAAATTCTACGAAAAATTACAAGAAAAAAAGTGTATATAAGATATTTCGAAATTTGGCTTCGTTTTTCAGCAAAAAAATCCGTTAATATTGATAAAATTACTTTACTAAATTCAGAATATTGGATAACATATGGGATGGTTACGAAGCGATTAGGTGATTTTAAAAGCAAAAAAATTTCTGACCTCTCGATTCACCAGAGAACTGCCCATATATACATATAAGCACTTGGACATGAGTAAGCCATTAATAATCTCATTTTTAGACTTAGCAAAGGCTTTTGACATAGTTAACCATCAAATTCTAATTGGCAAACTAGAAAGATATGGAATATGGGGTAAAGCTCTTGAATTAATGAATAGCTATCTTTCCAATAGAAAGCAAATAGTCAGATTAGAAGATATAAAAAGT
>JAWWEQ010048919.1:0-14730 GCA_035583055.1 Torymus tubicola
ATATCTCGGGGTTGACGAAGTTAAATATAATTATGAAAGGTACCAAGATTTTGACTCATACAATTGCGGACACCTCTATTCGAAATTTTTCTGTGAGGCTGTATAAAGAGAGGTAAAGAGAGCCAATGCGTCATTCTGATTTAAGCGGTCATGGAAGATTCATTAACTCTAACGCTTTCAGGTAAATCATCTATACTAGAAGCACAATATTTTCGACCAATCGAGCTATCGTCAAACAAAAATTACGTTTTGGGGCTTGTAGAATTATTAACATTTAATTCAATCTCCAATATAAATAGTAACAACAATAAGTTTTACATAGGTGACAGTTTTTTCCTACTTTACCAGTAGGAAGCTACGAATTTGAGGATATAGATAAGTTCCTTTATAAAAAATTAGTACACGGCGATATTACTTTCAATTTGAAACGAAACAATAATACTCTGCGCTGTACAATAAAGTGTAGTTTGCCTATAGATTTTCGACCCGAATATTATCTTGGTTCTCTACTAGGCTTTACTAAACGTTTTCTTGAACCAAAGTTCTTCATAATTCTGACTTACCTCTTACAATTTTGAAAGTAAACACTTTAAGAGTCAAGTGTAATATCACCTCAGGAGCATACATAAACGGTGAAAAAGTACATACGATTCACGAAATCTCTCCTGCAGTTCCTTCAGGGTAGAAAATTATTGAACTTCCCTCGCACGTCATTTACCTTCCAATTATTGTAAAGTATATAGATCATTTGCAAGTGCGCATAATCAATCAAGACGGAGACTTAGTAAATTTCCGAGGAGACGTTATAATTACACTCCGCAACAAAATTGTCGCAACAAAAAATTGCCATTTTTCAAATGCTTATAACTTGGTCAATGTTCATCGTATTCAGATAATTTTTTTGTTTTGTAGGGAATTATGTGTACTTTCAGGAAAAAATGATGTCCAATAGCTGCGAGATAATAGGACATTGCTATGTCTTAATCATGCCTACAAACTTTTTTTTATTAATAAACGCAATAGTTTGCACGATTACCTGGATTACCAAAAATCTTTTTTCAAAAAACCACAAATACCACCTTAAAGTACACATTCCAACAAGTATTTTAAAAAAAAAGTCGACCCTCTACGATTTTTTTGACCGAGTTATGCCATTTTAAACATATTCCTATGTTTTAGCCAGATACCGCCAACATTAGCATTACCCGATACGTAGCCCTGAAAAATTATTAGATTACATTTAGCAAATTCGTACCCCGGGAGCTATCCTACACCCCCATAAACCAAGAAACTACATTGCTATTCGTTATTTTTTTTTTAAATTAATCCATAAAAAGTGTAGCTTTATTTAAAATTATACCACTACGTTTTCGTTACATTTAACATTGCACCTTCGCACTTTTGGTAAAATTATCAACCCTACCGACAAATCAATTAAAAAAAATAAAGTAAAAGTTTAAAGCTACATACTGGCCAAAAGTTAAGGCGAAAGATCATTCAACATTAATTTTATTATACAGCGTACATAGCAATCAAAAATTACAGTAACATATTCTTAATCGAAATGCCTCGGCTTACTGAAATCCAATCTTCTCTAATTGTACCCTGCTAGAAGCGGGACTGAGTCAAAGCGATATATCCAGAAGAATGGGGATTCATCGCTCAACGATGTCACGCGTTTTTAGTCGGTATGAAGAAACAGGTTCTTATCGCCGGAGGCCTGGTCAAGGTCGACATAGGATTACTACAAATCGAGAGAACCGCAACATTGTTAATGAAACCCTGCGCAATCCAAGGCAGCTTGCGTGACAAATTAGAAATAATGCTTTACCAGGCAGACCAATTAGCGCTCAGATAATAAGGAGACGCTTTCACGAAAGGGGTTTGAGATCACGAATTCGTGCTACAGTGCCTAATTTAGAAGCAGTTCACCAACGAGCTCGTCTAAGTTACGCCCGTAATTATTAACATTGAACACCTAGAGAATGGAGACATGTGTTTTTTACAGGTGAATCTCGATTTTGTCTTTACGGAAACGATACTAGGATTGGCGTCGTAGACGACAACGTTTTGCACCGAATCACGTTGATCTAACTCGAGCGTTTGGTGTAGGATCCGTTATGGTATGGGGTGGAATATCAATGAATCATCGATCAGATTTAGTAATTATCCCACCCCTAGGACTAACAGCGGGACGTTACCTAAACGAAGTTTTACGTCTTCACGTAATTCCAATGCGTCGGCAAATGGGCCGTAATTTCATCTTGATGCAGGATAATGCAGACCCCGGAACTGCAAGGATAACTCGTACTTACTTCGAAGAAAACAACGTAAAGGTATTGCTTCATCCTGCTAATAGCCCAGACCTCAATCCTATAGAGCATGAGTGGGTCAGGATGGGTAGGCGATTACGTAACTTAGAGAGACCTCCTGCTAACCTCCAAATGCTTGAGAGAATTCTGAATGAAATTTGGCTCGTGATACCTCAAGATTCAATTAGAGCATGCATTAATATGCAAGAACGTTTAGGAGAGGTAATTCGTCAGCGAAGTGGCAATACACGGTACTAAAGGCCTTAGGCGCATAGGGTTTGGAGTCAAAAAATACTGCGAAAGTGACGAGACGTGGGGTCCCTAATGTAAGAAATGGTTCACACAATCGTCCCTTTTCGGGGCCACAATGATGATGGCGGTATTTGGCTAAAACATAGGAATATCTTTAAAATGGCATAACTCGGTTAAAAAAAATCGTAGAGGGACGACTTTTTTTAAAATACTCGTTGAAAAGTGTACTTTCAGATGGTATTTGTGGTATTTCGAAAAAAGATTTTTGGTAATCCAGGTAATCGTGCAAACTATTGCGTTTTTTTAAGAAAAAAAAGTTGGTAGTCCTGATTAAGACATAGCAATGTGGCATTATCTCGCAGCTATTGGACATGATTTTTTCCTGAAAGTACACATAATTCCCTACAAAACAAAAAAAAATTATCTCAATACGATGAAAATTGACCAAGTTACAATCATTAGAAAAATGACAATTTTTCGACGAAAAATTTGGTTGCGATAATTTTGTTGCGAAGTGTATAAGACTACATCTCAAACAATAGCAATGGGAATTACTTAGAATTAGAATTATGTAAGCAAAGAAATATTTCCATCACCCATCAGTCATCGACGAACATTGAACACGTCCGAACATACGATTCCTAAAAAGTCTAAGCTTAAAAGTAGTACTTGGTCGAAGATAACTTGTATATTTTTTTGCTGCTTTCAACGAAATGTAACAACAGCGATGAAATACGTATATCTATTCAGCATCAAGATTTATGTCTCTTACCTTCCCGCAGTGTATTACATATCTGCGGCCTTTGGTTAAAAGTAAATGATGCAGCTGTTCAAAACACAAAACTCGTGAATAATGCCATTTGTCACTTGTTTGAAGAAATCAGATATGAATTAAACGCCATTGAGATAGACAAGTGTAAAAATGTTGGTTTAACAACTGTAATGAAAGGTTGGGTGTCCCTTAATCCAATTCATAGTTAGATCATTGAAAATGGTGGATGGATCGATGTAGAGGAAACACAGAACATAGTTAACGGTGCTGGTTACTTCAATGTATCGATTCCATTGAGCCTAATTTTCGGCTTCGTAGAGGACTATAATAAAATTGTAATAAATGCAAAGCATCAATTCATTCTTATAAGATCAAGAAACGATATAAATGCTGTTAAACAGACAGCTATAAGAGCAGAAAATGTCGACGGTTACGAGAACTTTAAGATAGAATTAACTCGAATCGAATGGCTAATGCCATACATAATTGCATCTAACCGTAGTAATATTCGCTTGCTCGATTTTGTAGGAAAAGATCGCCCATTGCTATGAGTTTTCGCACTTGGGAATTGTACGAGTATCCATTACTTCCGACTACGTCGAGACAAGTATGGACTTTTAAAAATCTAATCAACTTGAAAAACCACGTTTTGTCATCCTAGGTTTTCAAACTAATACAATACATCGACGAAGTACGAACGCTAGTCAATTTAATCACTGTAATCTTACAAACGTTAAACTCTTTCTTAACTTTCAGTACTATCCGTATGGCAATCTTAATCTCGTCGCAAACCGTAATCAATATGTCATACTTTATGATATGTATGCTAGTTTCCAAAATTCTTATTACAGTAAAGATCCAGAACCCATGAACCGATATCGGATATAGTTTTATCATCATAATCTATACACATTTTTTCCAAATCTATTGCTATGTCAATATGCATCAAATTGTCGATTTTTTTTATTTTTACTATTCATTTGTATCATTTTCTGCTGTTTGGATATTAAGTGTCTTTTGAAATGTATTTCTATTGATTTAATTTCTTTAATATTAAAATATAATTCCATTTCTTCAAAATTACATTTATGAAGAAGAATTCTTTCGGTAGATATTGTTCAAGAATTGTAACTTATGTTTCCATAAGAATAATTTTTTATAATGGGAAACATGTGAATCTGGCATGTTTCCTATGTTTTTAATAAATAGGAACGCATTTGACAAGTATAATGAAGATTACATGGACATATGTTTTAAAGAATAGCAGCAGCAAAAGATTAAAAAACTTATTTTTATAAACATAAGTTTTTTTTTTAAAGTGTTAACTTATATTTCATGAAAAATGCATATACAATAATTTATATTTATTAAATGTAGTTATTTAACACACATATATTTAATACAAGCATAATCAAAATATGACTAAACTGGTAACATTTGTCAGAAATTTCCTCACACTAGTATTATTTTAACAAAAAATGATTTTTCTCATTATATATATATACTGAAGCAGACGATCGGCTGTTTCAAAAGGAAATATCGATGCCATTAATATTTCTTTGTATATTATTATTTGTAAATTTTCCATAATTTAAACTCTTTAAACCTTCGGCAAATATTAAATTTTAGCAATGTTACCTTTATTTGTAACTGATTTAGTTTGTTTATTTTATCATATAGTGTTGTTTCAAATTTTTGAAATAATAGATTATTACACACAGTATAGAAATATAATAATATATGACGAATTATATGTCAAACAAATATAAACAACAATTGATATGTCTGTCATGATTTAAAGATAATAGAAGAATCTAAGATTCATATGTGCTTTCTATAAATATATTAAAAGCCACATATGTACTCGTTTTTAGTGTATAATTTCGAAATCATTATATACACACGTGTATAAGAGTAAGTATTATTACGCACGTATATACACCCACATTGCTTTACAGAAATTACAATTATTTATTTTTATCTTTCTATGAATAAATAAATTTTATATATTTTTTTTAACGCAGCGTGCGCGAAACACTGCTTCTCATGCTTGCTTTGAGTGTGCAAAGCAATAGATTTAGACACTCAGATCGGAGCGGAGCAAAGCACCTGCTTTGCGCAGACTCCGTCTAAATATATATAAACATATTGCTTTGCACACGATAAGCAAGCATAACAAACTATACAAAACATATGCTTTGAGCACGCTTCGAACCCTTTGCTAAAAAATTTCTCAAAATAAGTAAACAAACCGATATGTATTTCATGGAATTGTGGGCGCTCGGGCTAAGTCTAATCGAAACAAACTATGCTATGAGTATAAATAAATCCATGCTAATCATCTCAATTCCCTATTGCCAAATAAGAATTTTTTTTTCAATCTGAATAATTGTTCAGTTAAATTTGTCATAAAAAATGATATGGAAACCACCATTATAAATTCTGTATGATTCATTTTTTGTATTTATTGAAATAATTTATTTTTTAATAAATAATTAATTTTTGTATATTTATTGTAATAGTTTTCTTAAGGCCATGTGATACCGAGAATCAACCCAATTTCATTATTTAATGAATTAACATTCGAATGTTTATTTGGAAAAATAATTCTGTCAGGTGCTCCGTATATGTAACCACTATGTTTAGAATTTTTTTGCGATATTCTATCAACATTTCTATGAGATACGCCCGTTTTAAAACTAGATAAAAATTCGAAAATACAGGTTCCTACGTACCAACATTGTGGTTTTTATTTAATTAAATAAGTCCTGAGTAGGTTTTTGAAAAAACAAATAGATCTATCAAGTGCTCCGTATACGTAAATACTATACTAAAAAAATTTTTTATTCTATTAGTGTTTGCAGAAGGTATAGTTATTCTAAAATTATGTCAGTAATTCACATCACCTTAATAAACTTTACTTATGTTGGGATAGCATTAAATAGAAAATAAAAGTTTATTTATATTATTATGTTTCTCGCTACGCTCGGGTGAGAAAATCGGCTCGCATCTCATTTACCTCGCATTACATTTACCTTTTTACGTTAGTTTGTATTATTTTAATAAATTTGCAGTATTTTGCCCACTTTTGTCAAAAAATAGTATACGCAAGACGTGTGCAAGGTGATCCGCGCACTGGTTGCGTAATATATTATTTTCAAGTACCCATTATGATTAAAAAAATATATTTTTATATTTATATAATTAGATTTATAAATTTAGCATTTCTTTAAATTTCCAATTAAGAATGTTTCAATTGCGAATTCTAACCGAACGAGCGTTAGCGAGCGAGGTATTCTTTGCTAGTATGGAATTAAATTTAGTTTTTTAATTTCTAGACTTTTTGAGTTTGAGACACTGTCTATGGCAATCAAGAATACAATAAATGTTTGCATAAATTAATGTCTTGGGTCAGAATTATAACTTTAACTCTAAGGTGGCAGACTAAGGTACTACGAAATGATGCTTTGTGCATTAATAATCTTGATTAAAGTGAGGATTCTTATTGTACAATAGATATTTAATTGTCGTTGCTTATTAAACTATTATTAAAGTTAATTTTTTAAGAAAATCGCGTAACAATCAGTAGAACGTAAATTCAATTAAACTTAACTGAGAATAATATCTTATTCTATTTTTATATTAAGGCTGTCTAATACCTAATGGCCTCTGTGGCTAAAACTAACGATATATTATAGCATAAAAATGTATAAATATAACTTACCTTTTACAAATTACTTGAGAGTAGGACAACCAACTATTTCATCCAGAAATATGGTATTTTCAAAAAATATCCTTTTGCATAGTTTTTTTATCAATTTTCGTGAAATAAAATGCAAATTGATTGTTATATGTGTCTCTATGGCAGGTTACTCTAGAACTTTTTAATTTTTTGTTTAAGATTTTTTTTATCCATAAAAACCATTTTTTAATTCGTACTTTTATGAATATTTAAATCTTATTTACCATATAAATTTTCGATGCGGATAAGTCATAAATAAAATGGATGATTGGATATATCGGTGTTAGGGTTCGATATACTTGTAAGGTCTAAAGGAGGTCTAAGGTCTAAGAAAATCTTGTTATGAGGAAAAATTATTTTGTGGGATCTCGAAAGCGCACTTATATAGCACCTTCTCATTGATATAACAACGTTGCTTTCTCGATTCGTTCTTGCAACATCGCTTCTTATATGTATATGCCGCACACATTTTGTGTGTTCCAATTAACGCTACGATCTAACCTTTCTATTATGTAAGCGTCTTACAAAAAACTTATAATACGCGTATAAGAGATTTTATCATAGTTTCTTTAATGTCTGGATATATATGTGTGTTTTTACTGCGCAAAAAAGGTCTAGCAACTACCCCAGCGGGGTGCGCGAGCGCCAATTTGTACTATCACCAGCTCATATTTACGAAGTTTACGATACTAAAACATTTAAAAAAATTTAATCATACGCATTTTCGTAGTGTTTTTTCTCAACTTTAAATGGCGTAGGTGTTATTCCCGAAATTATCCATCTTCACCTTCAAAAATTGCAAAACGTGTTATAACTCGAAAAGTATATTTTTAACGTTTTTTTCACCCTCTAGAACGCTGGGGCAGTTGATATGAAACGCCTCGTATACATACAATATACGAATGTAGACGTATTATATATGCTCATAAGCTTGTAACGTGAAGCGCGTGTATTTCAGTACAATGAGTCGAAAAATTTATAGTCGGAAAAGATAAAATCTTTTACGTGTACAGAGAGCAGGTCGTTGCGATGTCGTTCCTGGATGAGAACGGCGGCGAGAGCAAGTTCAAGAAGCTCGCTGAGGGCAGCAGCTGTTTCCCACTGAGTTCTAAGATGGAGAATTCTCTGGCAGAGTCCAGATGCAAAAAGTCTCAGTGAGCAGCAGCCGTCGCTACTTTCTAGTTCTTGAAGTTCAGCCGTAAGTTGTTGTTATCGGAATCCTCAGTGGAGTCTAGTACCAGAGTACAAGTACCGACGCAAGTTCATTATGTACAGTCAGAGGTCTTCGAATAGGGATGAAGTTAGCGGGCAAAAGCATTAGCGCTGGTCTGGACCTCCTCCACGAAAGATCTTCGTTTTGGATATATTGGCGATATTACAGTCGTTCTGGTAGAGATTCGGAGGCTATAAGATCCGTTGATGCGTGATTGGGATGCCTAATTGTAGCTTCTGGTTCACCAAGTTATTCTGCAGCGAAATGTTGTACTGCCCCTTCTTCGAATCTAAATAGTTCTTGACATTCTCTAATCCAGAAACTTCTCTTTGATATTTTTGAGTCAGTCGTTGACTGTTCAACTTGTTTTCCATGCTTTGGTTATAGTTCAGTTCAGCGTCCGGCTTTCGGTGCATTCACTGCTGGACATTTACGATGAAGCTCTCTAAACTATTGTAAATTGGGGAATCTCGCTTATCAGCGATTTAGCTTGTTGTTGCTTTTGCATATACATTTTTTTTTTTTTGATGATTCAGTGATATTCTTTTCATTGCAATGTTATTCGAAATCTTTCGTCTGGTGTCTAGATCTCAATTATTGATCTTTTCTTGAGGAAATTCAAATTTGAATGGGACTACCATAGCCTACGATTCGTTGATATTGTTGACGTTGAAGCGTTATACCGAATTCTGGTAAGTTTGCCAGAAAAGCGTTCCTACTCATTTCATCTTCTAGATACTTAAGCTGATCAAAGTGCTTATCCACATAACTTGTTAACACTCTCTTTGACTCTTTTGAAAACTCAAAGTTGTTTAGTCCATTTTGCTGATGATGCATAGCCTCGAATTTATTTATTAATCTAAAATTAATTTAAGGGTGAAATGCATTTATCTCAATGACATTATAAAAACCTGAGAATAACTTTGTGTGCATTAAAAAAATTAAATTGTGGGATAAATTGTATTACATGGTATTACATTAGTACATTATGATACAAGTGCGGGAAAGTAGATTTTGAACACACGTTTTTTGCCAAGCGTGTGGGAAAACTAACTTTCCGCATGAAGTGTCGAAAAATAACTTTAAATTGGTTGATAACGATGACTCATTTAAACGTTGACTCCTTCTCGTAGGAGAGCAGAAGAGTTGTAGTAATTTCAAAACCGTTACTGAAGTTATACAAATTCCCAACGAGTTGATGTCGAAGGGCAAATTAGAACTGAAATTTTCGATCAAAAAATAAAAGTGAATGATATATCTGTGCATAGCAAACTATTCTAACACTAAAAAATAGTAATGTTTTGAATATACAATAATGAAATTCTTAATCGTATAGATGGTGAATAGCAAAGTTTATTTGAGTGTTGATCGCATAAAAAGATCAGAATATGAGATTCCAATTGAATTTTTAAATCCTCTAACACCAAATGAATGATTTGCAAGTTCGTACGATTATAATATTAATCAGAAATTTAAATTTACAAGATGGTCTTTGCAATGGTACTAGGTTAATCGTAAAACAATTAAATACCTATACGATTCATGCAGAAATAATTAGTGGACAGCATGTTATTAAAAATAATTTAAACTCTTTTTTCAACCCTTTTTGCAACACATTTTAACTCTTTTTTCAACCCTTTCCTTAACCCTTTGCTTAATCCTTTACTCAACCCTTTACCCTTTCTTGTGGGAGTGTGCGTGGGTGAATGTGGGTGGATGGATGTGTGTGAGTGAGCATATGTAAAAAGGACCCATTGGGGAAAGATCCGGAGACCCGAAGACCCGGAGACTTCAAATATTAATATAATGTAGAGTAGATTACTTCTTGGCTTTTCAATTTTTTCTATTTCCTGAGCAATATAAACACTTATTATTAATTTAGTTGTTATTATTGTAAAGTATCGCAGCTAGAGCTACAGCTACAGAGAAATAGAGCTGCAGCTCTTAACCATTTTGATGCCTTTCGTGATAAGGCTCCTTCAATAACTGTCTGGAGGATGTCATCTAACAATGATTAGTGCTATAAATCTGAAAATTAATTTTTCACAAAGTATCTGTTTGTTCTACAAATTTAATACTTATTCAGTTAAGTTATACTTAACAAATATCCAGATGATTGAAATTTTTAGCGAAGACAACGTACAAATTTCTGGAGTGAATTTTTTTTTGTGAATAAATAACAAATCTAACCTAAGCACATTCACAATGAATGCACCTGGATGCACTGAGCAGCCGAAACTGACAGCTGTGGCAGTGATTATGGCGCATGATAACGTTTCGTGGCGCTTTGCAGTGGCGTCTTTCATACTTTTTTACCAGCTGAGGGCTGCATTTATCTTTGAGAATCGTATTAAAATTTTTGTATATGTTTAGATTATATACAAATGAATATTTATGTCGTAGATCGGTTTTGATGAGTTTTCGAGGATAGATAGACTCGGTTTTGAAGAGTTTTGCCGGTTTTGAAGAGCCTCTTAAAAAAAATTGAGATATCTTTGATCGGTTTTGAAGAGTTTTCGGCCATTTTCTTGAGTCTATAACCTCAGGGTTCATTATTTTTTTAGTCAAGTGTCCGACCGAACTCTCATGAAAGAAACTACACCTCTTCAAAACGGTTCACCGACATATATTTGTATGAAATATAAAATTATTTGTATAAATATAAAATTATTTAAATTTTCTTAGTTCAATTTGTAACCCAAACGCTTTTTTTGTAATATTTTTTCGTTAAAAAAGTAATTAAAAAATTATTTTTATGAATATGAAATTAACATTTCAAAATATTCCTTTTTTTCAATAAGCTTAAAATAGGTTGTAATTTGGTTCTTGATGTGGCTTAGGTTTGCGTGATAAGACCTAAATCTGTTGAAACTGGTGGTACATTTCTATAAAAGTTTATTGACATTTTTGCTTGTATCTTCAGGAATTATTCAAATATGTCTCTGAAACTTTTTTTACAAGTTTAAAATAATATACAAAATCGAAAATTCAAACAAAAAAATATTGTTTTTTCCAAATTTATAGGTATAGGACCGCCTTAAATATGTATTATTAACCTAATTATGCATTTATCTTTGTAAATATTTTACGAATAGTAACTTACCTGTATCTTTTTATATTTATGACTCTAGGTCCTGGTAGAAAATGGAGTTCATTATTTTGAAGATGGACATTTTTGGATGGAAGTTGCTGGTTTACCGGAATCAGAAGATGACGACGAGGAATTTCTAAACATGCCAGTAACTAAAAAATCATCAGTCGTTACATTCGATACTGGACCCATTAGAATTTATTCCACTCATTCTGTTAATGATTATGATCGTCGTAACGAAGATGTTGATCCAGTTGCTGCTAGTGCTGAATATGAACTTGAAAAACGCGTGGAAAAGATGGAGGTTCGAAAATAATATTAATGTAGTTATAAAAAAATTTATTTGAAATAATAGTTTTAATTTTTTCTATTCATTAGATTTTTCCTGTAGAATTAATAAAAGGTCCAGATGGCCTTGGGCTTAGTATTATCGGTATGGGAGTCGGTGCTGATGCTGGCTTGGAAAAGCTTGGTATTTTTGTAAAAACTATTACAGACAAAGGCGCAGCGGCGCGCGAAGGGAAAATTAAAGTTAACGATCAAATAGTAGAAGTAGATGGGAAATCTCTTGTTGGAGTAACACAAGCTTACGCAGCAAGCGTATTGAGGAACACATCTGGCCTGGTCCGTTTTCTTATCGGAAGAGAAAGAGATCCGAAAAATTCTGAAGTTGCAATGTTAATAAAGCAAAGTTTACAAGCTGACAAAGAACGACAACAACACCAACTTAACAGCAATAAAAACAGGTTCGTATTTGTCATTTGTCATTTACAATTATTTGTCTGAACATAATTGAGTTACAGATTGTTATAGATACACTAAAACTGTACTCAAAATTCTAAATTAAAAACTTTTTAGGATATATAATAATAAATTGAGAAATAGGTTTAGACAATACTTAAATGGTTCTCATAAAAGCATAGTTCATTACTCGTGAAATACTTAAGTGAAAAGAGCACGAGAAAAAAAAGTATGAATAATCTAAATATTCAAAATTTTGACTTTTGCGGAAATGAAAAGAGCAAGACTTGAAATATATTGTGTAAAATTTGTACGCTAATCAAATTATTTATTCTGTATCGCATGAGCCACCTTAAAACCAATCTTGCATTATGTTTTTAGTAGACTTTTTTAAAGGTAAGATTGTGTTTCCTTTCAAAGAAAGCTTTGTGATGATGCATTGCAATTTTCATCTGATCTTTTTTGGAAAAAGTTCAAAGGATTTGTGCTGGTTCCAATGTGATTGTTGTGGCGAGGATTTCGGTAAAGAGTTTCGATGATGAGGGAGACAAAGAAGACGACCACAGAGAAGAATGAAAGAGACAGATAACGACTCTCGATGCGGCGCCAGCCAGCGTGTGAGGGAACGCTAGTCAGTTGAGTCCGAGTCGAGGCTCAGTCTGAGACAAATAGTCAAGTTCATGTGTGGCGCTCACCAACATCGGTCAGCTGCCCGATCTAGAGTCATGGCAGGACTTCTGCCCAGCCTCGTGAAAGTTGTCGCGCACTAGGAACCTGAAGTCGCCTCGCCAACCCCACCGCTGGACATCACGGCAATAGAGAAAGATAGTTTTCACTAGCACCTGCCACCGTCATGTCAGCCAGCCATCATACCATCGAGCTCGGGGGATGCCCCGACGCCAGCGGCAGGTAGCGTTGAGGTCTTCAGCAACTCACGGACTAATGAGAGGCAGGCGAGTAGTTTTCCGTTTGGCCATGAGACCATCGCCGCGTGTAATAGAGAGCAAGCGACAGGTAACGCGCCGTCGAGCTGTTGAAGAATCGGATGGCACACGGCTATCCCTCTTGACATAGACACGGGCTGTGCTGTCTGTCGAGTAGCCGAGGAATCAGCTGGCACACGGACATGTACGCCTGGTTGAGTGCGGAGTCTAGACTCCGATAGAGTCTGCGCGCGGTATAAAGCCACACGTTTTGTTGTCATTGTCGGGATTTTATGTAATATTGGTGGTCTAATAAATAAAGTTAACTGTGATTGTTTGTGAGTAATATTTCCCCACCTTTCTCAGCGTAGGGGTCAAGCCTCCCACGACTCCGTGGTGATCGGAGCACTCAGTCTCCGGATCCTGACCAACAAATAAGTTGGGGTGTTGTACAATGATATAAAAAAATAAAACGTTACGTTGTACAAAAATTAAAATGGTCTTATACATGATGGCCTGTGGGGTCGAACTACCTGAAAAAATAAATATGAAATCTTACAACGTCATACAAAATATAAATGCTATAAATATAATTTATTTTTTACAATATTGTCCAAGTTATAGATTATCAAACCATTTTATCCAGAAATATAAAAATTTTTAAAAATATATTTTTGCGTAATTTTTTTTTTATGCCGGTTCATTAATTTTTATGAAATAAAAGCAAATTGTGTTGTATATATCTTTATATAGTAAGTTACTCTAAAATTTTAAATTGTTGAATAAACATATTTTTAATTACTAAGACCACTTTTTTAAAAATTTTTTTCAACTTTTATTGCCTTTAGCTTTGAGAAATCGTGAAAATTCATCAAGCTGTCTTAAAAAAACTACGAAGAAGTTGAAAATATTAAGTTTTTCCAAATAAGCTATGACAGATGAGTAATTTTTTGTCACCCCCCTCCCCTCTCTCTCTACTCCCTCGGCTCTCTCTCTACGTCTCTTCCGCCACGCGCTAACTCGCGACATCCGCAAGCACCTCGCCGAGACCCTTGTCTTCCCGCAGCTTAACTACGCCGCCCTGGTAAACAACCACGTTAATAAGGACCGCCCAACTAAGCTTGAAAACGCACTCAACGCCTGCGTTAGTTTCATGGTTGTCAGAGTGCCATGACACGACCATATCACGCCCTATAGGTTTGCCAGCGGCAGATTCTCTGCGCGCCGAAGACGTCAGTACTTTATTGGCCTCCAGGCCTTTTAAGTCGTGGCCCATGTCTACCCCTCGAACCTCACGGAGCGCTTCCACTACCGACTGGACCGTTCGAGTCTCCTCCGCGGCGAATCGAAGTCTACGAACACTCGTTTGCGCTGAAAGTGATGGATCTGTTAAACTCAATCTACTTTACCAACTTTGCCACGCTAACCTCTTGCTCTTCAAACTTACGTTGCGCGACGCCCTGTTCAGCCGAGACGTCGCTGATTGGAACACGCACGTCCGAAACGAAGGCCTACCGGCCTACGTGCTCTATCACGTGACACCGCCAGCAGCTGCGCCGCGTCGCCACCTCTAAGCGTTCATAAACTTTGTAAGCCGGCAACAAACGCGAAAAGTAATTTGCAAATAAATAATAGCAATGTACAATGTAACGACAATAATGTTGCGAGCGTTCCGTATGCTAAC
>JAWWEQ010048920.1:0-88922 GCA_035583055.1 Torymus tubicola
CCAGATCTTTTTTTCAGAATTAGAAAATGTTGAATCCTTCAAAAGTTACGTGAGTTTGAAGTTGAGCTAAAAATTCATGAAAACGGTGTGAAAAGGTCAACAATGGTCCCAACCATTGACCACGTGTATTTTAAGCTCAACACCAAACTCACATAACATTTGAAGGAATCAATATTTTCTAATTCTGGAAAAAGATCTGGAAAGCTCTCGCTCTTTAGTTTTATTTCTTTTTTTCCAAATTCATATTACATTGTTTTTGGTGGACTAATTTAGAACTAAACTAGAGTTATTTTTAATCATTTTAAAAAAATTGATTATTAGCTCCAGAAAAATGATACCCTTCGATGGACTTTGTTCAACAAAAGATATCTTTTCTCTCACACACACACGCACACGCACGTACACACGCACACACACACGCACACACACACACATATATATATATATAGCACATTATATATTCATAACAAGATCGAATTAACCACTAATAACGTATACTTTAATATAAGTTTCTTTTAAAAAAGTTCTACGGCAAAATAAAATTTATAGTTTTTTGTTCCTTTTTAATTTATACTTCCAACCGAAAATAATATTGCTTCTTGATTAAACTGTTCTACGAAAAATCCTCGCCGTCATAAACGATGTGTTTCAAGAAATCTTTGGTAAGCCCTTCCGAAACTGATTACTCTTGAGCTGCCCAATTGCTTTCTAAATTCGATGTGCTCTTGACCTATCTCATAATTTTTTGGAGCGCCTCTGAGTATATCAAATCTGTCTTAAAGTTTAGCTACGTTAAAGTTAATAACTATCTTCCTCTATTATTTTAGTCATAGCTTGTAATTTTGAAAAATAAATACTTTGATATATATATATATAGGAAAAAATTCTTACAAGATGAATATGAGCTGTATATGCTATATTTCTTCATCTCATCAGTCCTAACGAAGACTAGCACAACTTAAAAAGGCCTATTTTAATTTGTCATTTTAGAGTACGAGAGTTAAATAAATATGTCCAAGATCGGATAAACTTAAAATATACGAAGTATACTTATCGAGTCCTCGACGAATTTATTTTACTCTGGTGCTTTAAAATGGCAAATTAAAATAGAATTTTTTCGAGTTGTGCTAGTCTTCGATGGGACTAACAATTTGTTAAATAAATTCATCATTAGACATCAATAAAGACGATATTGTAATAGTATATTGTGCAACAATAGGAGAAAATTAGCTATTTCAAGCGAGGGTGAGGTGGTCAGCATACGAGTTGGAGTCTTGGATGTTGTATAAGGCGACTACGACTGTAACTCGTGCTGAAAATAAGTCATCCGGATCAATGATGTCAATAAAGATATAAAACGAAGTACTTATGTGGAGTCCCTCGGGTACAAATTAGTGTCTAAAAGTTCGAGCTCCTTAAAATTGCTAACACCTGTGTAGGAAACGATGTAATATAATTAAAAAATTTTTTAATTGGATTGATAAACTTGAGTAAATGTATTTTTGGTAGATCGCTAAGTTGTGTGACGAGCAGTGTATATATTCAATACCTACATCATCCCTAAAATGTCTGTACTCCACTTCCACATCAAAATTTTCTCTTCTTCATTTTAATAACAAATTTACAAACAGATTTCATATGCCACGTTTATTGAGACTGATTTCTAACGTTGACCTGGGAGTTTATAAATATAGGGAAAGGTTATTGTAATTTTCTACTTATATATTCTAAGAAAAGCTCTTCCAGAACGAGCCAAAAATAAAGAAACATTTTCTGTATTTGCTCTAATTGTGACGAGTTACGTTCCAAAAGTTGATGACAATTCATTTTATAATGTCATCGACGACGTTAAGGCTTTGAAGAAGTTAATTGACGAATTCACAATTAGAAATACCTAAAATTCTTTTATAGGAGTCGAGAAGTATTACTATCATCTGTGATGGAGAAAAACAAAAATAAAATATTATTAGATAAGATCTCTACGTGATTACAAGGAAGATATATCTCCTGCAATCACGAGTAAAATAGCAGAATGTGGCATTACTATATAAGGAAGTTTTCTATCTTGCTTTTGAAAAAAGTGGATATAAGAGCTTACATATAGTGAGAATAAATGTCAATGGTAAGCCACAATTTACCAAAAACAAAATATATAAACTATAAATTTTTGTTATTATTTTTAATTCTGAAAATAATTTATGATTATTAAAATTTCAAAAATTTTACAAATAACTTTAATCAGTGAATAATTAATGAAGTGTATAAAAAGGATGTATTTCTGCCGTCATAAAAAAATGTCGGTGGGAACAGTACTATATTCCTATCTAAATCGTTGTAAATTACATCAAAATAAAAATAACATCAATTTTGTTCAAAATAATAAAGGATGGAATTTAAAGAAATACAGGTAAAAATGGAAATAACTATTATTTATTCTGAAGTATATTTTATTGAAGAAACGAATTAAAACATATTATAAAAAAATTTTTCAATAATATGAAAATCGTAGTAGTAAAAAATACTGCAAGATCGTGATTTAATAATCTACAAATGCATTTGACAATATCTATTAAATATGTAATTACATACTCTTATGGGTATTATAAATTTTATTGTTGAAATGTTTAGAATGTTTAAGAGCACATTATTTTAGTAAAAAAAATACAGATATTAGAAAAATAATTTATTTCTAGTTCAATTCCCTCTACAAATATGATTCAGAACTATAATAATTTGTGAACTTTTACTTAAACAATGTATATTAATCTGCATCATAAATACATTTATTGTTGGTTTTTCGTATTACAGGCACCTATTATTGAACAATGAAGGATTCTTTTTTCATTCACAGGCACATGAATGCATAGGTACGAAAATTATTTTTATGTATATACTATAATATGAAAAATAAATTAATAAATCATAATCAAGAAACAACCTTCAATTAAACAAAATTGAAATGCAAAACTCTGAAAGCATGAAAAACAATTTAAATCAGATAACAGTAAATAAATGTATGTAATCTCATATTTTTAAGTAATTATATCTTAAACAATAGTATAAAAAAAAAACAAAAAATAATTGTTAATATCACAAAGTGAGACCGGGACATATTTTTTCATTTTTTTTCGGCACAATTTTCTAATATTGGAATCTCACGATATGCGCAGAAAGCAATTGTCTTCAGTAGACGAATCACACGTATCATTATCAATTATTGTATTTGATAATTACTCATTATTGTTTTCGCACTATACCATATTAATTATTAATAGCGCATTTCTTAAGAAATGTCACAAAAATACTTTTTGTACAAAATAATTTTACTTTTTAACAAAATATTATCAGTCTGTTAGGGAAACATGTTTAAGTCTCAATGTTATTTTGTTCATGCAAAAGTTGATTAAGATATAGATTTCAGTTCCTTGTAAGTACTATAATTACTTAAAGCAACAAATATTATACTGGTCAAATCTTTTAATGAAAAAATTATTGTGAATACTGTTAATCTACTTAACTTCATTAATTACTTAGCCTCTGAATTTGATTAGATTCTAGTATCAATAGAGAAAAACACAACACAACCAAGCCACATAAAAATGCAGCAGTGGTAAATATTAAGAAAAATATAATAGTAAATTGTGACTGTGTAGTGAAAACCAATGATAAATATGACAAATTTTCATTTTCATCGTTATGCTTTTAAAGCTAATTATAATTCTAAACTTCTACAACCGAATTAAGATTTATACACTCATTATTTACGTTTACAACTGATAAGACTATTATATAAGAATACTTGTTCAATACTATTTTTAAATAATACTTAAATATCAACCGCAATACGTCCGCCTATATTGTACACAAGTGTAACATATTAAGTTTAGATGAAAAAATAATTATAATTATTCAATTTAATAGTTATTAATTTTCACATTCGCTTGGCAAAAAGATTGCACAACCTTGTTTCCTCAACTCTACTGCAGTCATGTGATTTACTGTTATAAATTTCCTCGCAAGGTACAACCTCAGGAGAGTATTGTACAACCTCAGAAAAGTATTGTACAACCTCAGAAAAGTATTATATTGTTATTTAAGGATTCTAAACAGCGGTGACATCGGTGACTTCGATCCTCGTGACCGGCTCGGCTGGCTCAACGATGATGAATGCGTCATCATTGGCGATCGCATTCTCGCCGATCTTAAGCTGTTGCAGATTGGCGACAATTGAATCGACCTGCACTGGCTGCTGTTCCTCAATACTGCTCCGCTTGCGTAGTTTCCCAAAGTGCAGATAGCAAAAGCCGCGCTGACCGCGCCATGTGATATTGCTGGGCTTGACGCCACGTTCGAGGAGCGCGCTCTTCAGATCACGCACCCGCACAGTTGATGCGATGTTTGAGAGACGCAATGAGAAGTCAGCGCAACTGCGCGGTACATTGGCACGCTGACGCGACGGCTTCGGCTTTGTTTTCGATTGGGTTTCCGGTGTCTGTGAAATCGAGAGGAGACATTATCGAATGACATTTACATGTGTTTAGTCACAAGCTGTTCAAACATATGACGAAGTATGATCTAGACTTTTAGTGTTTATTAGTGTTTAATAGCAAAATTACCTAGTTACAAAAAAATGAAAATTTTTAAATGATGCCACTTATGATTTATATGAAAAAAGTATACTTATTAAAATTTGTAGTATATAAGAGTATCTTACTTTTTCTACAGAATCTTTGCTTGTATCATTTTCTTTGGACTTTTGTAATCTCCTTTTCCTAAGAAAAGGTCGTCTTCTTACTTCCTTGCTTTTTTCATTTTCAGGAAGTATATTATTGTTAACGGTTTTTCTGCGTTTGATTTTTGGTTGTAATTTGCTAATTATTCTCTTTATGCGAATTTTTTCTTGAACGCGAGATTCAACATCAGAGTCATCCTCTTTTAAAGTTAAATTTTTGCTCTCTCTGTAATAAATATAAAAAATCAAATATCAAAAAATTAAATTATTAATACAAATAAGTTATAACTACAATAATATTCCTAAATTATACAACTATTTGTATAATTAATTTAATTTTTAAATTACTATAAACTAACTTTTCCTCAGCCTGCTTTATTTCATTGAGAATTGGTATAGCTGAGAGTCTTCTTTTGCTGATCGATGACCAAATAATCTCAGTAGGCTTCTTAATCCTGGGATTAACTACTATGGTCTGTGTTGGAGTAACAATAATATCTACAGGTATGTCATGTGGCTCAAAAAGTTCATTTGGAAGATCGTCAAGAATTTGACAATCATGTACTGTTGTCACAATTATAGTATTCTCATTAATCGCTTTCATTTTTGATAAAATAGCATACTCCAGATCAGCAAAGCCTTCTCCATCTCCTATTCTGTAACCAGCTTTGTTGACACAAACTGACCCTAAGACCAGCATATCCACCTAAATTTATAAAAAAATTTGGATCAAGTATTTCAAAATTATAATTGTACTTATTGTAATATTTTATATTATATTATATAATATATATATATATATATTCTACGTATAAAGTAATGTGTTTACTTTTAGATCTTTTGCGTCAAATCCAACTGGATTTTCTATTTGTTTTATATTATGTCTAGTAACAGAATTTTTTGTTTCTTCCTCTGGTAAGTTGGCGGCATTCTCAACTTGAAGAAACAGTCCAGTTGTCAATCTTGGTCTAGGAATTAAAACTTGTTTTTGTTGTTGTAATGAAAATATTATCACAGATTCTTGAGGTTTGTCAGGACTTATCATCAATAACTTGGCCTCTTTAAATTCATCTAATTCCATAAGACGTGTTGTAGCTTCTACGGAACCTTTAAAAAATGGTATTCTATTGCACAGACTACGAAAGGATTTTGTAAGTTCTTCCGCTGCCATGTGAACCCATATTTTCTCTCTGAAGTATTGTTTTGTTTTGATTTCAGCTGAAATATACAAGTATATAAGTTACGTTTGGCTTATGTTTATATACTCAGTTAACATTGAGATGTAAATAAAATTGTATATAGCATTTCTCTAATTTCAGTTATAACTCAAATTTAAATGAAATTTGAAAATGAATAAAAGTAGAAATTAATGTTTCATTTTAACTATATGTATATATAAGTATTTGTTATCTATGAGATAATGAAATTTATTTCTAATTTTATTTTAATCATTCAATTGTTCTGATAAATATCTGTAATAAAAAAAAGTAGGAAAAATTAAATATTTTATACATAATAAATGAAATAATAATATACATAAAAATATATATGTATATAATAAAATCACGAATATAATTATTTTTATCCAACATTTCCGTGTAATTTAAGACGAAAATTTTCCATAAATAAAATTTACAGTCCGAGTAAATTCCACAAGTGTGATTTCATGCGTCCCACGGAAATATTGAAATTTTCACCTAGCCAATAGTTTATTTATATCAATGATGGTCGCGGCAATAAGGCGCGAGAAGTGCATATAAGCTATTATCTCCCGATGTCGGTAATAAGCAGCTTTGACAGGAAAAAAAAAACTCGTGAAAGTAAAGTCGGTAATGCGCGCAAAAAAGAAGATGAAAACGAAAAGGATAAACGTAAAATTTTAATATACTAACGTTCTTGCGGTTGTTGCTCCTGTTGTTCCTGAGGCTGCGGCTCTGCGGGCTGCGAGTCCTGCTGCGGTTGAAGCTCTTGCGGCTGCTCCTCTTTCTGTGGCTGAGGCTCTTGCGGCTGCTCCTCTTGCTGCGCCTGAGGCTGTTGCGGCTGCGCTTCCTGCTGCTGTTGGCTTTGATTTTCCTCGGACATGTTGAGCTGTGAATATAAGTCTCGGGTAGGACTATTCTCACTCGAATGACTTTCCGTGGAAAATCTCAGATCATCCTCTATCTATCCAAATCGAGTGTGTTTCTCTCTGTCTCTTTCTCTCTTTGAGTGACGATGCTTTTCTCTCTGTCTCTTTCTCTCCTAGTCGTAAATGCCTTCCTTGGCTTTTCTATTTTCTGCCCCTTCCCTCTCACTCTATCGGCAAATAATATCTTTTCCAGTAACCAAGCCGACAAACAGACTAGTGCCAAAATTCACTAAGCTGCCTCTATTACATCGTCATCGAATTGCAGATCTTCGACTTTTTCAGTATCAAGAAACAGCTGAGAGGGAATAACCCGCTCAATCGTTTTGAATTTCGCACGCAGCGGCAAACTTGACTTTTTTTAGCGTCTTATCGAGGCGTGAACACGGATATGCATATGTAGATAGGTACTTTTGTGCTTTTTCAGAGCTCTTTAATATAGGGAAACGAAGACGAACGAGATAAACCGACGAGAGACGAAAAAGCTCAGGGCTGTAGCTAAACAATTATTGACGCTGGGTAAATTTATGATTATTTTTAGGCTGAGGTTTTAATACTGCATTTTTTTCAGTTACAGATAAATGAAAATTTTTCTGATCGATAATCAAATTGTTTATAAACTTTTTTATAATTTATGTGTAATAAATTACACTACTCTTCACTTTAGTCAATAATCTTTGTTATAAGAATAATTCTTACATAATATATTTATTATATGCAAGGTACAACTTATTCCTGATATAGACATTTTATATTTAGGCTATTTTTATTTGATTATAGAATGGGAAAAATAAATAACGTGAAAATAAATAATATGAAAATCGTTTTTGTTTTTAATTATACATATAGAACAATTACAAAATTCTTTTAAATTTTGTCAATATTATAAAACTAGAAAAATTGTATATCTTAAATAATAACTGAAAAAATATTTCTATTTGATACAAGTTATCGTAACAATAATAGTTATTTTAATAATCAGTTTAGACTGGCATAGACATGTGTATACACTTCAGACCAAAACGAAAACAACATCATCTTAACGAATCATTAGACCCACAAAATAGTGGAACTTTCTTTCTGCTTATCTATTATAACGATTAAATTCAAATTAAGTTTCGAAATCGAGAAATAACTATCCAATAATAACTGCGCTTTTCTAAAAGCTCGCAGTTGGATGGCCCCAAAACGGAGTAGCTACAGGCCTGAGGCGCGATTTCGGCTGCTCCGTACCAGAGGCAGGCGCAGGCGGATCGTTTTCTCTGGCGCTCAGATCCGCTCGCGAAAAAATGGCTTTGCTCGTGAGGAACGTCTGCAAAGTACTGTCCCAGGTAAATTAATCGACCTACCGCTGCTTCTCTTCGTAACCGTGAGAATCTGAATATTGACGTGCGCGAGGAGGTGCTCTTCACTTCCAGCTGATCGGGGGACGTTCGAAGGGTGTCACATATAGGATAGGCTAGCATTTCTCGCGCAGCTGTAGACCCCGCGCACTGTTACATACAGGGGATAATGTCAGTGTGCGTGTGTCTGTGTGTGACGAAAATTTTTTCTCGCGCAAGGGCATTCGAAACTTTGTAGCACGGAATTTCGACTCGAGAGTTTTCACTACTGGAAGGGCAGAGATTGGGAGTGGTGTACTGACACGCGGGTTCTTTTACGTTTATCTCGTGTCTTGAGATCTTGGTTCACGGGCACGATTTGGTTAGAAGTTCAAGAGCTTCCCCTAATCGGATTATTATGCTGTGATAAATGGGTTAATAGTCAAATGCATTGATTTTCGTCGTTTCTTTTTACAGGCTCCTATCAAGGGATCAGCGAGGGCTGTTCATGTTAGCTCTGCTCGACTTGTAGAGGCTGTAAGTAATTTTATTTTTATTTAAGTATTATTATTTACCATTAATTTCTGTAGTCTTAAATAATTAAAACAAACAGTTTATAATAGACCTATATATAATAATTTTTCAGGCCATTGAACCAGACCACAAAACAAAATGTACACTAATCCCAGGAGATGGTGTTGGTCCGGAATTGGTTGTATCTGTTCAAAATATATTCAAAGCAGCAGACGTCCCAGTTGAATTTGAGCCTTATTTTTTGTCTGAAGTTAATCCAACTCTTAGTGCACCTTTAGAACAGGTTTCTAATAGTATTGCCAGAAATGGAGTGTGTCTTAAAGTGAGAAATCCTTTTTATTATTTTTGAAATTTGCTACAATTTTTTTATCAAACTGAATTCAACATTATGATTTTATAGGGAATCTTGGCAACTCCAGACTTTTCACATACAGGAGAACTACAAACATTAAACATGAAACTGCGAAAAGAGCTGGACCTTTATTCTAATGTGGTTCATGTAAAATCATTGCCAGGTGTGAAGTCAAGACATCAAAATGTTGACTGTGTTATCATAAGAGAACAAACAGAGGGCGAATACTCTGCTCTAGAACACGAATCTGTTCCCGGAGTTGTTGAGTGCCTAAAAATTGTTACTGCTAGGAAAAGTCAAAGAATTGCCAAATTTGCTTTTGATTATGCAGTAAAAAATGGCCGCAAGAAAGTAACATGTGTTCACAAAGCTAATATTATGAAACTAGGAGATGGTCTATTTTTGAAATCCTGTCAAGAAATTGCTAAGCTCTATCCTAGGTAAGAGAATCTGAAACATTACTTTGTTATATCACAAAACAAAAATTATAAAATTAATATAATTTCAAAAATAAGGATTCAATTCGAGACTATGATTGTGGATAATTGCACAATGCAAATGGTCTCAAATCCACATCAATTTGATGTTATGGTCACACCCAATTTATATGGTAACATTGTTGACAATCTGGCATCGGGATTAGTTGGAGGTGCTGGTGTTGTAGCTGGAGCAAGTTATAGTGCGGAATGTGTTGTATTTGAACCGGTAAAGTATTTTTTTAAACTTTTTTTTTTTAACATTTGTTAATATGAAATAAATTATAATTTATAGTAAGCATATTTAACATCCTCTTTGAACAAAATATTTGCTTTAAAAAAATCAATATTTTTAAATTTATAAAGCTCAATAATCATGAATGATAAATTTGCTATTTATAAATTAAATTAATTTCACTTGTTTCATTTATCTCTTTAATAAAATCATTTGAAATAAACATTTAGGGTGCAAGACATACTTACTCAGAAGCTGTGGGCAAGAATGTGGCTAACCCTACTGCAATGATATTATGTTCAGTAAAGCTTCTTAAGCATTTGAACCTAAGAAAGTATTCAGAGCAAATAAATGACGCATTGAATCGTGTACTAAATGATGGAAAATGTCTGACAAAAGATCTTGGTGGACAGAACTCAACAACTGAGTTCACTCAAGCTGTGATTAGTAGTCTCCGTTAATTAATTCTTGAAACTAATTTTTGAAAAGATCATCACTCTGTAGAAAATACTAGGGCAAATCCCAAGGACAAAATTTTTATCACATAATGCCCATTGCATTTGATCAGTAAATGCAATTGATTGTTAACATATTAAAACAAAAAGAATTATAAACATTGATGACTTTCAAGCTTTGATATATAGAGTGATTTTATCAATAGACAAAAAGATATGTGTTATGAAAACCAAAGCTCTGAAATGTGTAATACAATTACTACAAAAATCAGTATGATGACGAGATTCACCGTTTGTTGTTTCATAGACAATTGTAACATACGCGAATTGTAACATAATAAAATACACAATAAACTCTTTAAAGTTGTTCTTTCATTTAAGTGTTATATTCATCTCCTGTTTTATTTTTAATTATTTATTTTCCATAGTTAGTATTATCATTAATATAGTTTTCAACATTGATTATTTATTTGCTAATGTAAACAATTACTGATAATGAAAGAACAAATAACTATTGAATAAGATATCAAACCTTTTTTGTGAAGTCATATAAGACACTTTATAAGATAACAATAAAAATGTCTGGTTCTTTTAAAGTTGTTTCATTATATAATTCTTTAAACCTTTCTGAAATACATTAAGTTTTATTAAACTAACAACAATGAATTCTTACTAATTTCTAATAATTAAAAAAAGAAAGGACAATGCCCATGAACATAGGAAAACCTAACTTAACGGGCAATTGCACGAAACTATTACCATTAGGAAGTGCATAAAATTATGTGAATTTAAAAAGAAAATCAGTCCCCTAAACCGTTTGGAAAAAAAATCAATTTGAAAATTAACTTGTCTGACCGGTTCTGTCTGTAACTACTAAATCGAGAAGTATAATTGATTAATGTAGAAAATATCAATACTCTACAGCAGTTTTGAGACATTTCCAAAAATTGGTTTTAAAGTTTTTATTATTTAGCTGTGATAACAATAGTTTTCAAATCAGTGTCATACTTTTATTCGCTATGAACTGTACTTTATCAGTAAAAAGATATTATTTTTCATATAAAAAATCAGAGAGAAGAAAAGAAACTGTGCTTGATATAGTACGTTTTTGCACGAAAACTTTATTGCTGTTAGAAGAATAATAATAATAAACTTTAAATGTATCGAATACAATACAGTGTTTAATGTTATACTTTAGTTATAAGAGAGTTTTAAGGAGTCTTTTTTAGTATTAAGGGTTCATACCACTTTATCACTTTCAAAAAATCTATATCTTTTTTAATGGATTTGGAAAGGAAAACATAAAAAATGCTGTGTAAAAATTTCAAAACGTTTTGATCGCTGCAAGTGTGTGTTTTGTCGATTTTAGTTTGGCGCACTCTACGACGTGCGGGTCGCGGCTTCAAACTTTAAACGCGTTTTTCTCAAAACCACTTTTTTCTGATTGGCGTGCACGATTTCTCAAAAAGTATTCAACCGATTATTACCAAAATTTGACCACGTCTTCGTCACATGTATGGCTATCGCCGGAACTGGGATTACGTTAAAATTTTAATGTTAACTATATTTATCAACCTAAATAAGAAGCAAAAAAACACAATTTTTCGAAACAATTTTTTTGAAAAGCCGGCATTTTGTTATTTTTGCATGAAACTTAATTATCCTAGTTCCGGCGATAGCCACAGTCCTACTGAATCTAAATTTTTTGAATTTTGTATTTCCGATGATTTCTCGCTTCAAAATTACGCAATGTAAAATTAAAAAAAAAATTGTTTCTTATACTTTAAGGGTGCCTTTATTAAACTCAAAAAGATTCATATCGATATCTATTATAGAAACTATAAAAAAAAATTCATAAATATAGCTTAAATATTAAGCGTGTAAAGTGGTATGAACCCTTAAAACTGAATATATCCATGTTAATCCGTGCGCCTATAAAACTCGTGGCACTGATTTGAGTGGCCTTCGAATTTCGAAAATGCTTATTAAATATTCAGAAATCATTGAGGATTTTCAGAAAAAGTACTGTCTTCATAGCTTTTCATGTGAAAGCTCTCGAAGACAGTATCAAAATCAACTTTGATTTTTTATCAAGGCTGTATATTGAGGCCCATAAAATCGTGGTACTGGTTTGAATTAATGATAGACTGAAAGTTTATCATTCGCGATTTTTGAAGACTATACTTATTTCGATGACGAATACTATCTTGACCATTTTTTCACATGAAAAATCGATCTTCGAGCGGAAAAAAGCACTTTTTCATTTTCAAAAGACTATTAAACAATTTACAGACAGAATCGGTCAGACAAGTTAATTTTCAAATTGATTTTTTTTTACGTTCCAGACGGTTTAGGAGACTGATTTTTTTTTTAAATTCACATAATTTTATGCACTTCCTAATGGTAATAGTTTCGTGCAATTGCCTGTTAAGTTTAAGGTTTTCCTATGCGCATGGGCATTGTCCTTTCCAACCCAGTAGATATCTATATGTGTGTATGTGTATATGTGTTTATATATAAACTTGGAAGTATAACTAATTGAAAATATTAAACATAAATTTATTTTTCGTGCTAAAATAATATGATTACGAAAATTTTTATAATTTAACAATGTACAAAATAACAAACTATATTTATATTTTATACAGTTATAAAAAAATATTTAAAATTAACTTATAAAAAATGTATAAAGAAATAAGTGCATGACATTTATGGAGGCATAAATTTGTACAAATCTTTTGCTCTTTTAATAAGGATTCCTTGTTCATTTAATTTATCAATTATTCCTGGTACATCACTAGCTGCTATTTTTCCTTTCATGGCAATTGTTTTTAAATCATCTTTAGAAAGTAAATTACTGTTAGATTCACTAGCTGTCATTAAAAGTTTTACAAATGTTTTTGTAAGACTTCTTGATGATTTACTAGTTTCTAAAAATGTATAATCCGTTTTTTCATCAGTCATACCAAGTACTGTGTTTTGTATCAGTTCTACTATGTCAAGTGCATCTTGCTCTGTTGTTTCTTCACGTAGATCTAATTTAGCTCTAGCTTCAGTTAATCTGATGAGTGCTTCCAACTGTCTATTACAAAGAGATATATTTGCTGCAGAATCTAACTTTTTTCGTAAACTCAAATAATATTTTTGTAGCACATTGGCAGATACACTGGACAAAACTGGTTTTACATACTGTCGTGCATATGAAATATATTTACGTAAAACAGAAGATGGCACAAGCTGAGTGGAATTTCTAGAGGTTCCAATCAATCTTTTTCTTAATGAATTCATTTCATTATCTGTTTGTTTATTGTATCTTCCAAATTCTTGATTTTTTATATGTTCACCACCAGTATGCATTAACATCACATGCCCAGACATGAAATTATCCAGATCTTTGTCTGGCTCATCAAGCAAAAGAAAAATTAAATCAAATCTTGACAAAAGTGGTTGGCTCATATTTAAGTTTCTAGAAAGAATTTTAGATTTATCATAGCGTCCTCCAATGGGATTAGCAGCAGCCAAAATGGATGTTCTTGATGGAAGAGACCAAATCACTCCTGATTTGGCAACACTTACACTTTGCTGCTCCATTGCTTCTAATAAAGCTTGATGTTGAGTAGGCATTTTATCAAATTCATCTATACAGCAACATCCTCTATCAGCTAGAACAAGAGCACCAGGCTCTAATGCAAAGTCATTTTGTTCTCTTACCAATGTAACTGTCAATCCTGAACTAGTGCTGGCATTTCCAGATACATAGATACCTTTAGGAGCAACACGAGAACAAGCCTGCAACATCTGTGATTTTCCTAATCCAGGATCACCAACAATCAGAGTATGAATGTTATCTCTCAAATTTGCATGTTTTGGACTTCCACCAAATAAACTTAGAAGAAGAGCCATTTTAATCATTTCATGTCCATAAATTCCTGGACATAAAGAATGAACTAGTAAAGAAAGTACATCTGAACTTTGAAAAATGTCTTTGATTGATTGATAATCTTTTTGACTGAATTCAATACTATAACCAGTATTATTTTTAGTTTTACTATTATTATTAACAACTGAAATAGCTTCTAAGTACAAAGAAGATACCACATTTGCTTTAACTTTACCATTGTCTGTGCCTTGCATTTTAACTATACCAGTTATTGTAACATCATCTCCAGGCATGCAAGTATCTACTAAATCTTCATAGAGTTCTATATCCATCACACGGGGTATTCTCCCTTGATCATCATGTTCTTCACCAAAATGTTCTTGTATACGAACTATTTGAATTGGGATGGTTTCTACATAAGGTGAGCTTAGATCTGGTTCAAATTTCATGCCACCACAAATATCACATTTTTTCTTTGGTGTATAAATACCACTTTTTTGCTTAACTGGATATGGTAGTTTACATTTGCTGCATAAAAGAACTAATATAGAAGGCATATGGCAAGATCTATTAACACGTATAATGCATCCTCTTACAGTAATTAACTTTCCATAATAATTGACTTTTATATCTTTCAACATTACTATTGGATCATAGTTTTTAATTCTAACTCTAATAGCTACATTTTCATTTGTCAAATCGATAGTTTCATCATCCTGTACCTCATTCTGATTAGCTCTAACCTTGTGTACTGCTAATCCTAGACAATTCAAAACATGCTGTGGATTATTTTTTAATTCTGATTTAAAATCAGGCCAAATCTCTGCAAATACTTCACTGTCATACAATAAATTAACATCAATGCTAAATACAGTTCCAATTTCATTTTTTTCTATTAACTCTGAGTTTAATTCTAAAAATCTTATCATAGTATTAACTTTTTGAATTATTGGAGAATTTTTTTTATATTCCTCATCATCAAAGTACAACTTCCAACCTGGATATGGATTTTCTTTTTTAACAATTCTTTTTACCTGTTTGCTAGAAGGTCCAGGTACATCTGGTGAACATCGATCATTATTGGAATCACCACTGTTGGCATCATTTGCACTTGGTCTTTCATCATTATTATTATCATTTTTCTTTTTTTTCTTTCGCCAACGCGGATTGAAATGATTTCTTCTTGGATCACTCATAGCTTTTAAATTTTATAAGATGGTATACTTATTTACTGTACTAACCTAAAATTACAGTAAATACCTAAAACTTTTCATTGAATAAATATTGTATGCCATTCAATAAGCTTACCTTTCAACAATTCAACAGTTTTAACTAATTCAATTGCATTTTTTTCGTATTAAATACTCAAAATTGTTGTATTTGCTGGTTCTCTGCGCACACTGCCGCCAAAATATTCGTAAAACAAAGCCGCATCATATAGATGTATATACCTATATATATGCATTTTAAATTTTCTACATCAGCGCCACCATTCGTAGGTAAAACAGTTGAACAGCTGTTCATTGTTGATGTGTTTTGCCATGTGTACGATCTTGGTTGGTACTTGGTACAGTGTTGATATGTCGAACGTAACATTTTGATTACTCTCGAAAACCATAATTTTAATAAAGTATAAAGTAACAATGGTTTTGAAAGAAGAATCATTTGAAACCATTTCTCAGGAAGTGATCAAGACTCATCTTGAGTTAACTGCTTTAGTTCAGGTACATAATTGAAATGTTTACTGTAATAATAACAATATTTTAACCTATCTTGATTGATGTCTTATACTCATGAAAAAAATTTAATTACAGGACATACAGCAATGTTTAGGGCCATTAGAACTTTTAACCGATTTAAATGCAGAGGGAAGAGGAAAAATTGACTCACTTAGACGCAATATTAAACAATTGGAGGATATTGCTGAAAGAGAACATAATAAGCAGAAGAAAGATGCATTACTTCTAGAAATTAATAATTACAAAGGACAATTAACAACAGCAACAGCAGCTTTCCGAAAAGCAAATATAGTTAGTGCTTGTGCAATTGACAAAATGTCTAGAGAAGAGCTACTATCTGTACCTTCTGATCAGCAAAATCAACTTCGAAAAAGAAAAGACAGGCAAAGTGCTGCTAACATGTCTAGTCGAGTAACAGAACGACTTTTAGATATTTCTAAACATCTGGCTGAAACAACACAGAGAAGTGCAGAAACCTTAGATACACTAGGTACATTTTTTAATGCCATAACCTATTATTTATGCATATTGTTTATTATCTATCTAAAAAAAATAATATCTTTTTAGTGATGTCCTCTGAAAAGGTTTCTAGTACAAAAAAGGAATTAGAACATCAGCAACAAGTCATAGTACAATCTGGAAAATTACTAGGAAAATATGGACGTAGAGAAATCACAGATAAGGCTCTATTATTTTTAGCTTTCATGTTTTTTATTGCAGTTGTATTTTATATTATACAAAAAAGATTATTTTAATTCATTTCAACCTTTAGTAATTTAATTTTTGCAATACAAGTATACATATAATGTACATACAAAAAGGCATTTTATTTTAATGAAAATATTCCATTTTTATAAAAATAATTGAATACATGCTGTTCTGCATGTGGGAAGTATCTCACATTTCCATATACACGAAACATATTTTTTAAACGTTACAATGGAATTTTTACATGCTTGATAAAAATTTGTAAAATGTGATACTTCGCCACACAAAACAGAGACTGAAAATCGACTCACTCATACGCATATGTCATGTGTGTCTGTGTGTGTGAGTGTGTGCTCGTGATCGCGACATTCGTACGTAAAACGATATATCTGCAATTATGTTTTATTAATCGATAAACAAGATATTCGATTAGGGAATCACCTATTTTACGTACTAGATGCGTAAATAATATACTAATTTCTATAAAATATTATTTCGTGATTTTAATTTATTTTGTATAAAAAAGTAGTAAAAACATGTTATTTTTTTGTAAAATATATCAAACATAATATATTTATAATTTTTAAATACAAAAAAAATGTAAGAGTAATGGAATATGTTGACTATGTGAATAAGTAGAAAATAAACATATATAAAGTATTTATAAAGAATGTTTCATAAAAGATAATTTTTTTAAATATTTATTTTGGTCACTCCTGAAAGCGCACATAGTCTGAGCGCAGCATTTCGTCGTGGTCTGATGAAATTCTCGGCTTCGTCATCGTTTTTCTTGCATATTTTGACCACTCAAATTCGAATCTGTAAGGTTTTGTGTGTTAAAGGTGGACAAAAATTATTTATTAATAACATTATCATAAACAAATTTTAAAAAATTTTCAACGTAAGCACAAATTATTGGTATTCAATTCGTTTACAAGTAGTACTGTTTCAGGTGATACAAACGAAAACAATGGTTTTCCCGTTTGATTCTATGTCTGTCACTCCTCGCCATAATAGAAAACCTCTTATTAGCCATTTCCTAACAAAAAAAATGGCCAACTTTAATATTTTTTAAATACTTATAAAAAAATCTAATGTAAATTTGTGAAAAAATTGAATTTATTATTCTGCCTATTAAATAACAAATATGACCAAAAAAATCGTTTCATTGATAGGTAGAAATGGTCATAAAAAATGTCTAGTTTTTGGCATTTATTGGAGAAACTAGCTTATATTTATTAAGTAAATAATGGAATCGACTTCTTTCCAGGGACTGGAAAATCAAATTTTGCAAGACTACTTTTGCGAATCTATGATCTTTACAAGGGAACATATGATGAAAAGTAATTAGTTCTTATATATCAGTCCGACTACAGTATGTATGTGACTCGAAGTAGTATAAAAAAAAAACTCGAAAAAGAACATTTTTTACTTTTAATCGTCAAGATTAATTCTATGTACTATTGTATTCATGTCGAATAGTAATAGATGTTTTAAATAATAAGTTTGATTTTAATTCTTAAAATTATATATATATATATTCAAAAAAGTATAAGACTAAATAATATAAATTTTCCTACCATAAGATGAAATAAAATGTAAAAAGAAGTACATCAAAAGGAATTAAAAATTTTAAAGGCTTAATAAATTTGGAAAAAGTGTAATCAATTGAGAACTTTATTAGAATACAACTTGCATTGGTTTGTAAATAAAGTAATTCAACCAACTTCTACTTGGATTTGTAAAAAACATTATATTTACGTAACAATATATTTCTATAATAAATATTCAGCTTCACTAATTTTTACACGTGATATAATATACAGGTTTCTTTCTTCCACAAAAAGAACTTGTGTTATATCGTTTATCGACAAATCCTTAATTAACGTCGTTAAGTCTACTTAGTATCGACTTTAATACTGTATTTTATCAAATATCGACAGCTGATTGTAAATCATTTGATCCTGGAAAAAATATACCAGACTTTAGTGATGATACGCATTCCAATAAAAAAAGAAAAAATTTTAATAATATTTATCGGGGGTACACACATTTTTACAACAATCGACAAATTCGTCGCGTGAAATAACGCCATCGCGATTCAGATCCATTTTCTCGAACAGCCTGTTGACGTGCCTCTCCACTGCGCAATCGATGACCTGCGCGCTCCTGACCATCTCGTAGATCGCTGAGATGCCCGTCATCATCTCGTGCCTCGTGATGCAGCCGTCCCCGTTAAGATCGTATAGTCTGTTAAACGTCAAAGGACACGTTACTAAGGTATTATGTAGTGTTATGGAATATATAGCTGTAAGAGAGTATTTTTTCTTTCTTTATACAGATGAGAGCAGTTTGATTATTATTAGTTAGTTAATATATATAATATTCTTTTATTACGTATTTTATTTTAATTCTAAAAGTAATAATAGTTTAAATTTATGTAAAATCGTAAAATAAATTGTAAAAATGATATTTAGAAATATTTGATTTCATATATTATAAATAACTAATAATTATCTTTAAAACTGTAAATAAATTAAAGTTTAATAAACATTGAAATCTGATATTAATTTAACAAATTTCCAGCAATTTTACTTTACCAAAATCCAGGAATTCAATAATCAAAATGTATGTTATTATTAAATCAACTGTCAATCAAATACTTCTTTTAACAAAACGTTCTATAAAAATATTAATTAATTTGGACTTTGGCTCTTTTTCACGAGATAACAAATCTTCTGTAGATTATACAACAAAAATCAATTTCCTTTACTGCTGATATTCAAAATGATGTTTACATTGTTGCGGTGCATTTTACTGCACAATATTTTAAGGCTTTTATACTTAATAAGTAGTAACAGTCGCGGTTAGATCAGACACCGTTTATAATATGTAAATATATGTCCATATTTAAACCAACGTAAATACTTTAACGTTACTACCGAAAAGAACAAAAAAACTCAATATTTTCCAATTTCTGTTGAAATAAACGAATAAAATGTATAATATGAAATTTTTTTAATTAACTTCACGCCAAAAGACAATAATTCATATTAGTTATTTATATATTTATATACGCAAAGGATAAAATATTTATCTCGTAAAAGAGCTATTTAATTTACAGACAAACCGAAAGATCCAGGCGAGTTTCTGGTCGGCATCGCCCTTGATGATAGACGCTAGCCCGGTGAGTAGATCGCTAAAACTGACGACCCCGTCCTTGTCCTCGTCGAAGCTGTTGAACACGATCTCGGCATACTTGCGCGAATCACCCAATGGGAAGAGCTTCGCGTAGGCCGGCGTCAGGTCCTTCGTTGTAGCCACGCCGTTTGGACACTGCGCTAGGATTGTTCTTTTATAATTACGTTTCACTATTTATTGTCAATTTTATAGATAACAGTGTAAATTGGTGCAGTAAAAAATATAATAACCACCAAAACTTTATATTGTTATTAACTACTGTGTAATAAATTTTTATTTGCAAAATAGAGAATAGTTCTTATTTAAATTTTTATTATACCTATTGTAATGAATGAAGAAAATAAAAATTGACGAGAAAAATAATTAATAATTGGATTTTGTTGAAAAACTTGGGTTGTGAAGGTTTACTGACATGAAAAATAAAAAAAGCAGTTAAAACTGAGCTGTTCTCTATAGTAAGAAAAATTGATTATATGGTTCTGTGAAGTTACTACAGATTACAAAATTGTTAAGATTACCATACATTCTCGATTACCTATCTATTCACTATTCATTTTTGGGAGCAAAACTTTTTTTCTCAGTGTATACATCATAGCTAGGAGCAGCCTTCTCGTAATTCAATGAATACACAGCTATTAGATGAAAGATACCCGCAATGTACGTAAGCCATTTTGCTTTACAACACGACTGTGCATTGAAATTCGAAAGGGAAATTGTAGTATTGCATCGACCAAAGCTGATTATTTAATAAGATAAGGAATCCGTACACATTAAGCAAAATGAGTTTACGGTTGTAAGGCGCGGGTGTGCGCGTTATATACATCTCTATATAAGTAGTGGCACTCACTGGCCTTAGGGCAAAAGCTACGCTCGCCACCATCTATGCTTAAGATTATCGCTCAGTGATGGATCTGAGGAGGTTTGACCTCGACTTCTGCAATAAACCGAAACTGTCGGGTATTGTAGCAAGGATTTTATATGTTTACTACGATTATTACGACGGCTAGACAAATCTATGTAATAATAAAAGAAATGATTTTGATCTGAACTTACTCCAAAAACAATAACAAAGTTTAGAAAAATTATTTGAAGATTGTCGGCAACGTCGAGTAAAATTATGATTCATAATAATCTTGTAAACAAGTTATTGCAACGTTTCAATGTAACAAAAGCAGACCGAAAAGATATAGTATTTGGATGAAATCAGATCATTACATTCTCATCGATTTGAAAATCTTTGAAATGTAAGATATTTTTTAGATGTCTTAAAAAACACGGTTTAAAATTTTCATTTATCACATTCGTGCAAAATAATGTAGTTCTTGCTTTTTTAAAGCCTATTTTAAATTTTTCTTCAACAATATTTTTTCAAAATTCCTTTTGTTTTTCTTTGTGTACTAATCCACTAAATTAAGATAAAAAGTGCTTGTAACGAGCTACGTCAAGTGTATAATTAGTTTACTGCTAAAATTACTTCCAATGTATATTTTTAGCATTTCTTATTTACATAATGTCACCTCATTTTAGTGATTAAAGTGTCTATATGATTAGCAGAGATAAATTGTATATAAAAAAGTATGAATTAAAATTATTGACATAAAGACTTTTTTCAACTTAAAATTTTTTTTAAATTAATTAGTTTAAAACTCTTATTACTTTTTTGCGTCAAAATTTTAACATAATGAATATAACTTTATATTGTATTATATTCTTCTAAACTATATTAAATTTTTTAATTACTTGATGTTTCATCAATATTTTATATAAACTTCATTTTTTTACTTTATATTCTTTTCACGAATTCGGTAGAACAGTTTGCTGTTCCATAAAACGAATTGCTTGTTTGATTAATGAACGGTTTTGCGCAAAACTTAAAGTTTGAACAATGTTTGTTAAATAATTAATATCATTTTTAACTTAAATTAGTGAGAAAGTGTTAAGAAATGAAATTTTCTTTACAAATATTTAGTTATTTACATCCATCACTAGCCGAATGCAGTTATTTTCATAAAAATAATAATAAATATCTGCAAATAAAATACTTTTGTCCATCTTACTTGAAGATTAATGCTGCTCACGGAGTTTTAAAAAGCAACTTGTATGGAAACGATAACCTTCAGAAATTGTAAGGAACCGGAGAAATTCTTTACCAGTTGGACTCTTTTATACGTATTTAAACGTTTTATTATAATGTATAAATTCATTTCAGAATAATTTATAAAAACTTAAACATAAGAAAATATAAGAAGTCTTAAGAAACTGTAATAAACCACATCAAAACGTACATTTTCGTAATTTTGGAAGAAATTTGAAGGTTGTTTATATTTTCTTATACATACTGATTAATATGGTTGGATATATTTTCATCAATTTTTCTTATGAGAATTTAACATTGGAAAAATTCACGAAAATTAGTCACCAGTCATTAACCAATATTAAGATTCCAAAAATGCCATAGAATTGTTTACAAGATAGTAGTTAAAGTACAAGAATAGAAGTTTAATTTAAGCTAAAGATGGTTAAATTTGGACAATTCCATACAAAATTACGTGCATTTAATAATCGCAAAACATGACGAAAATGAAAGTTTTCACGAAATTCTTACCATTTTCATTGTTCATTATTTTCTGTGATTTTCATATGTACTTTGCACAAACTTCTCTAATTTCAACCATCTTTAGCTTAAATTAAAACTCTATCTTCTACTTTAATTACTTATTGCTGAGTAAAGCGGTTGACATATTTGGGATCTTAATATTGGTTAATGATTGGTGACTACTCTTCGTCAATTGTTTCCATATTTAATTCCCATAAGAACTAATTTGACGATAAAACGGTATCACAAGGCCGTTTTCTTTGGTTAAAAAATTTTCTCTTCTACAACCCATAGAAGAAAAAATAATTACTTCTGAGGCGTGCCTTCAAATTTTCTTGTGCCGTTGTTTACGACTACTTTAAGGGAAATTTTCTATAGAATTCCACATATATGTGTACAAAATACCGTACAAGAACTATACGAAGATTAAATTCTTTTATCGGTTGTGCACAGCTTCTTACGACTTTTTACGGTTATTTGTTTTTCTTTTCCATACAGGATTGTTTTAAACGAGCGGTATCTTATCTCTAACAGTGAACATATCGCACTTTACCCACGAACCTGCTGCTTGAAGGCACGATAGAGCCTCCGCACTTCCTCGCTGGTGAAGCCAGTACGACAGGTAAGAGAAGCAAGGTTCTCCTTTGGTATGTTGTGCAGTCGCCTTGCCGCCACCGTTTCTTCCTCCTCCTCGTCGTGCGAGTCCTCTGAAATAAGAAGAGCAGTCGCGGCGTATGTGTATATATATATGTATATGTGTATTTACCGTGACGCTTACTCGCAGATTCGTGGAACACGCGCTACTCCCGAATTAAACGCAGAAATTAGGTTTCTAGCCGAAGGCCGGAAGCTATCAGTCGGCGCCTCCCCGGCTACTACGAGTGTGTATTATATAGTGTATATCATACGTGTAGTTTTACGTACACGTATGTATATATTTATTTGTATATTTTTTTATTTTATTTTTTTTGGTAAGTGTATTTCGTACGGTACACAGTAAGGTGAAAGTTAAATGGTACTCGCTGTAGTGTAGTTTCAGAGACAGATTTAGTTTGTACGACCCCGAAGTGTTTACAGGACAAACTTGGCAAATTTCGAGGCATTTTCACTAACGCTAAACATCAGTCCTGATGCTGCATAGAGTTGTTTGCTTTTGCACATATGTATATGCGCCGTAAAGAATCTCTTTTGATGCTCTTGCGAGCGCGCGCGATGATGGGAAAAAATAAATAGCTTTTTTGAGAGATCCCTGTTTCTTTTTCTTAGCTTTATTTAGTCTTTTAAGCTAATTCTAGTACATGCGCTAGCAGCTTCGGTTTTGATTTATTATTATTTGAAAAGAGCGCTAATTTCGTGCATTCGTAGTTCTTATAGTAATTGTTTCACGGTATCTTTTATTTACCATTTCTATAAACGTATCTGATTATATAAAGAAAGAAAAAAAGATCAAATTTTTATGCTTTCAATTTTCTTTTAAGTTCTTAGATATAGGCATTACTGTACTAACCGTGTAGGTATTAGTTGTAATGGTATTAAAAACAATATACTTACATTAAAATAAACAAGAAATTTTATACCATATCATTATATAAGATATCGATATTTCCTTGAAGCAAACTATCATTATAATAATAATAAAAAAATTACTATTCTCATACAGATAGAATATTAATGAATAAATTTCATCAAAGCTTTTTAATTATTTTAATTTTATAGATATTCAAATTTATCTAAAAAGCATGATTTCTATTCTTTTTATAACAAAATATCTGCAAAACCTATGATTCTCATAACTGCAAAAAGTTATTTATTTTATTATGTATTATTTTATATATAACACAACATTAGAAAATCAAATGACACCACGATTATTTAAAGATCGACTACTAAACTAAGTTTTAATATATCTACATTGAAATTTTATAGCGATTAACTTGTCATACGATCGAACGCGGCTCACCTGTCATACGCTGTATGCTCCTCTTGACTTTGGTAATGCTTCTGCGCATTTTTCGCGAGAGGCTCGGTTGATGCAGCCGCTCCTGACTACCTCGCTCGCTCATGTCCTCGCACTCCGACATCGATGCTTTCCTTCGCCACGAGAAAGAGCGAAAGAGAGGGCGGTAAAAAGAAGAAAAAAAAATAAATAAACGAGTAATCACGAGAGTATAATCGATAGCTGATCAAATGCAACGTATATACGAACGGTTTATTTTTCCAAAGCTCGCACGTTTTAAATTAAAGTTCGGCACATCGCGCTATAAAGAGCATGCATATACTGAGCTATATAACACATAGATGTGTATGATATGTATATATATATATATATATAAGACTCATGGTGTAAAACGATACGACGATAAGCTATACACACGTATTATTGAGAATATTGAACAGCAGCGTGGTGCGCGCGCGCTAAAAATAATATCACTGCACTTTATTAAATCCTCGTAAAAAAATTATCTATAGAAAATTAATTAAAAAACAACGAGTCCTCGGGGGAACTGGGTTATTTTCTTCGTGAACGATGGGAAAATGATAAATTGCTTTAAAAACTGAATGAAGGTTGTTTATTACTTAAATATACTTTTTAGGCTTATATACGTTTCATCGTAATAAAGTATATTCGTAATGGTCGTGTAATACAACAACATAGTGTATGATACAAAAGCATCGTAATGTCAATTACAAATTAGGAATATACGTGAATGAATTTTGATGGAAGCATAAATAAAGTAAACTTGTTTTTTGCTTCAACACTGTTTATACATAAGCTATAATGACTTTCGCAGCTGTTGACGTCTATACGCGACCTAGAAAATCGTTCATCCAACTTACTTTTCTGGCTTATTTATCATTTTATCCATTATGTCGGCTGAAAATAATGATGTACGTCTTAAACTTTTTTCATTTCTTCATTCATTTTTTGCACCTTTTTCATCGAACAAACCCTCATTATGTTCATCAAAATCGTATAACATATTTTTTTTTTTTTTGCACTATAGTTTAAAGTATATAAGTATATTTCACATTCTGTACACCACTTTTAACGCTGACGCTGTTAAAAAATTTAATATTCTTTATTTAACGATTAGCAACCGCGCTTATTAATATAATATCGACTATATTGTTTAAGCCAATGATTAATTCGTTAACGTAAAATTAAACTTCATCAATGACCGATTCTCCCAATGTAACAACAACAACAGCATTCGAATCTTGCACCCGTTATACATACACGCAACGACGATACCGAGTTAGTCAGTTATAGATATAGTTATATGTATATATATGCAGTACAGTCAACTTGTTTCGCAGATAAAGGGTAGACGCGCGTCGCGTCGAAGTTACACGGGTACAAGCGCTGCCTCGAGACAATACACAATAAAGGTATAGGTAGGTACCGCACAACCACCACCGGCGTACTGCACGTATATAGCAGCAGCAGCAGCAACAGCAACAACCCCTC
The DNA here is from genome assembly GCA_035583055.1 of Torymus tubicola. Lineage (NCBI taxonomy): Eukaryota > Metazoa > Arthropoda > Insecta > Hymenoptera > Torymidae > Torymus > Torymus tubicola. Next base: position 25,825 of record JAWWEQ010048920.1, read on the forward strand.
CGCTCTTGTCCGCGCGCGCTGAACGACTGAGAGAGAAACGAGGAGAGAGTCGCGCTCGCTTACCTATCCGCGAATCTTGGCGCGCTTCTCTCCCGATTCTCATATATATATGTACATACGTGTCTCGTTCGTTCGCTCGGCGACGCGCATGCAATTATTATCCGCGACCCGAATGTCTATGCGTATGTATAACACCTCTATCACGTCTGCCTCGTATATACGCGAGAAGCAGAATCAAAGCTCGAGTGTGCGAAAGAGAGTGAGAGACTCTTAATGAGGCACTATCGCGCGTAATTAACGACTGGGTGAGAAAGAGTGAGGACATATAAGCTCGACCTATGTATATATTCATTTGTAGACGAACACGAGGTATATATAGGGAGATACCTATAATTGGTATTTTAGCGCGCTGGACGAGTAGTGCACGAACAGCTTGTATGTGTGCGTGACACGCGTGTATATAAATAGGGGGCAGGAGTGAGAGAGAGAGAGAGAGAGTTGGAGTCGTGCATCGGCTCGTTGAATAGTTGGCTGATAGGATATAAGTGTATGTTCTTACGGCCGCGTTCGGAGATTCTACGCATGGATGCGTATATGCACGTGCAGACTGATTGCGTTTTTGTTTTTTCGATTAATATATATAAATCGCCTCTTTGTGTATACCGTAAGTGACAAAATGCGTAAAACGCGATTTGTCGACAGTTTTATACACATGCCTGTTGTTGTTGTATCGAATGCGCGATTTCGTAAATTTAAGCTGCATTTTAATAACTATAATGTTTGTTTACAATTTGTAGAATAGGAGATAAATGATTAGCAGTGTTATTCAAGATTTTCTGCACTTTTACAATGTTGCTATAAAGAGATCAACATGTGAGACCCAAAGCTTTTAGAATCTTAGAGTGCTTTGCAAATTTACAATATATCGAAAGCAACTCGATAACTTTGGATTGTAAAACTTTAAAATATCTGATATCAAGTGAAAAGATTATATACCTAGTGCACGAAGCTTTCAATTTTATTTTAAATTATTTTTTAATGGAATTTTTATTTACCGTACACAAATAATCACGTGCAATATACCGATGGATATACACTAGATACGCATTTGTATATTTTATTAAATTGGATTTCCTATTACAAAGCTCCATTTGAAATACAAATCCTATCCATTTTTATTTACTTTTATAGAAAAATTATTCTTTTCGTTAAAATCTTGCTAAAATCAATTATATCAAACTCCTCGCCAATCGACTGTTATATATACTCTAATTCGCCAAAATGTACACAAGAATCACAAATGACTCACGCAAATCCAAAACCTATATCTTCTAATAAGCTGAAAGATTCTCTCCTCGGTCCACACTCCCCTCGCATTTTTTGCCGCCTAATTTGTTATTTCGAAAGTCTGCTCATCTTTTTCGTTCGCGATCGTCACTATACACATGCCAAGGTATATCCCGTGCGTGCGGGGGTGATTGATGAGCAGTGCGTTCATGGTGGACGAGCTTTTTTCGCGCCGACAATACAAGACTCTGACTCACTGCTAATACTACCATGTGTGTTTGTGTTATTTTTTTGCGGCTTTCACTTAATGCTTGTTAGCGCTCAAGATGAGTGCAGATTTTTTCGTGCGTACGAGGAATTGAATCACTCTTGGCCGTATAGGTGATCACCCTAGTTCTCAATGGATGCGCATACTTCGAGGTAGATTAGTGGTCGGGGTTTTTTTTTGCTAAGGGTTGGGTTAGAGATCAATTAATCGGCGTGGTGCAGATTTTCTATAGAAAGTTTCTGGAGCGGTATATAGAAACTGGAGGTTTTTTTAGCGATATATTGAGTATCGGTTGAAAAAAAATTATTGTGGTTATATTAATTTTTTGTATGATTGATTTTTACGTAAAATATGTGTAAATTATAGTTTATGAATTTCAAGCTTTTATTACACAAATTAAAGATGAAAGTTTTAAATACACTGTACTTGTTTTATTTTTACTCGAATTTATATACTAAGGTCACATTTTAGGCTTAACTTTCAGAAAAGATTCATCCAACTTTTACTAACATTAACAAAAGAAAGCTTAATCTTAATTAGAACACTTTGTGATTGGCTGAAAGTTAATTAGCAGGCATATCGACTTCGAATCTCCTTTCGAATCCACTCGCATCAACTCCAGAAGAAGCTTTGTTCCAATTAACGGGTTTTGACTTACAATTACTTCGGTAAACAAAGAGTACAGAATTAGGCTTTTGTGATTACCATTTATAGATCAACCTTCATTTCATATTTTGAATTACCATAAAAAATCAAAATAAGTTTCAATCGTAAATATAAAGTGATATATAACAATTAAATGAATTTTCAAAGAAGTTAGTCATCATTATATGCTTATTAATTATTACGATTTCTGTTTATTTAATTTAATTGAGGAAGAACGAACGAAAAAAATGATTTATTTTCATAACAAATAGTCACTAGTAATTTTAATCAACTATAAAGCACTTTGTTGCAATACAACGTAAAAAAATTACCTCATTCCAATCTTACGATTAGAGTGCCATTTTTATTTAAACACGATGACAGAGCCTAATAAAAGTTTAAATTAGGTTGCAAACCTCGATTCTCAAGTTTCTTGTAGGCATACAAACATACAGCTTTCAAAATACAGCGTACTGGACTATTACACCGACGTATACATTACGGTCAATACGATATTCCATTATTTACGTTAGTTTTCGTGTCATGACATATGAGGCGCGCACATTAGAAGACGCAGCACGCGCGATCATCCCCCTAATATAGTTGTTGCCACTTACCCCATTAAGTGGTGAAACTCAACGCGCGAGCGCACCGAATTAATTAATATTTTTGTTGAGCGATTAATGATTTTCATATTAATTCACTAATCGTGAATGACTTTAAAATATTTAATGATGCCTGTATATACTTAAAAAGTGCGGATGAAAAGGGGAGCATATTAACGTTTCTTCCGTAGCCAAGTGCAAAGTAATAAGAAAGTCGATTTACTATTGGAAGATTTTGATGTTTCTATTTTGAAAATCATAAATACCTTAATATCGATGTAATTTTACGACGATTTTTGCGCCTCTGTTAGATATTAGTTCTTCTTTTAAATATTTTAGTTTCTTCCAAAAAAATTATATTTTTTTCGATTTATTGTTATTATTATTTTCTAGTATTTTTACTATTACTGCAAAAGTACAATTTTAAATTGTAAAAAACTACTCTTAAATTTATTTAGAATCTACAGATCATTATGACGCCGTTTTATCGTCAATAAACGCGTCTACTAATTCCGATATGGATGAATACGTCAGTAAGAGTATTTTCTAAAAATAACTCGACTTTTATTCGGAAAAACGTACTATAATTATGATAAGTGTTTACTACTTTTATAATACTTATAAAATCAAATCATGATCTTTTTGTATAAAAGTAAAGAAAATTATTTAAAAATATCCATAGATTTGTGTTGTGGTTTTATACCCGTAAAATGTATAAAAAACTACACTTATTTCATATTAACAATTATTGATTAAAAATAAACTTTAACTATCGGAACGTTCAAAAATGATTTATTGACGATTGATTACCGCAGAATACTTATCTTATGTTTTAATTTATGTTTTAATTTATGTTTTAAGCAAAAGTATACCAACAAACCCAGTATCCATAATCATTGTTTGAATGCACCACAGTCAATTGTGCCGAAGATATAAAAAAAAAGGTACGTATCGTGATTTTAAAAGGCGATGAGTCAGGGGCTATACCTCTCAATGACCACAAGAATACGTTTTCGAGCCGATTAAAATAAGCTCGCGCCTCCGCGCGCGAATTAAACTCTTTTCGCACGCGCTTCTTGTATACAATTCTATCGGGTTTATCCAGAGAGCCGCGAGAACCTAAACGATGTCCGCGGAAATTTCGTATCACGGCAGCAGCGAAAAAAGCTACAGCCTTCGTCAGAATCAGTCGCATTAGGCATTGTGATGTTTTCATCGTAAAGAAAGGTATATACTGTGAGCATATCGGTTGAAAATAGAGTCGCGCGCTCGGCTGCTGTTGCGCGAGATTTCACGATTTTATTGGTGAATTTCGTGGCGAGAGCGATCCGGAAATCGGCTAAACAAGCTCGGCTGTGCGCATCACTGTTTTTTCCGGGTGGTCGGTCGTCCACGTCACTGCGTTTAACGATGCTAGTCGATCCGTTTATCGATAGCGAACTTTGTTTAGTATCATAGTGGAATAGGCAAACCATCCTAACTTAAATATGGTTTATGTTTGTATTTGTTATAAATTTAATATTTTTGAAAATCTAAAAGTCGTGTACATATCCAATTAAAATTTTGTCAAACAGTTTATTAATTAAATAATATTATTCAGATAATCGTTAATTACATATATATATATGAATTATGCACAAGTTCTCCAAAAACTGCTTGCACTTCGAAGGCAATAAGAAATCAATGCTGTCCCGGCATAGTTAAGGCATCATTCGCCGTCATTCCTTGGAGCCCACAACTCGAAGCAGTTGCTGCTATACTTCCACTTCTATCGGCTGAGTGACGCGCGTTTTTAGGACGTGAGCTTGCGCGCGTGAGAGCAAGTACATATAGAGGATTTTTTCCCTCGGCAAGCCGTCAGTCGTGCGCGCGCACAAAAAGGAAATTCGAAACCGTCTAATACGGCCGTATATATCCACGGGGAACCGGGGCAGGAGGAAATTTGCCGTATATAGAACGATAAATCCGAGCCCCTCTGCGTATACAAACCTTCTCTCTATTTTTCTCTTTCTCTCTCAAGTGCGTTCACCCTGTAGCAGCTGACGTTGATCCCTCTCCCACGCGACGAGCGACGCCAGATTTTTGCGATAAAGCGCTCGTTATCTTTTACCCTTACAGATTCCTATTGGAAGGGGGAGGAGGTGATCCGCATCAGAAACGGTATTATCTTATTTTTTTTTACGTGAAAGTAGCGGTGAAATAAAATGCCAAGTTTTGGAATTTTTGTTGGTTGGGTGAGCGCAAGGCAAAATGTTGGTGTTTCGAATAAGTTGCTGTATTAACATTGTTCTCAAAATTGGTATATAAATCTATAAGGTCGATTAGAGTATGATTTATATTGTATTATTTGTAAAATATATAAACGTGTCGATTAGATACTAATTCAAAAAACTTTTTTTTCGAGATTTAATCAGCTTATCGAAATAGAATAACGAAAATAGAAAAAAAATATAAACTTTTAGAAACAAATGAAAGCTTGTTTTCTCAAAATTCATTTTCTTTCATTTTTTTAACCATTTACTAGAACCTTCTATACTACATGACTAATGTTTCATCATTAAGCTTTGCGACTCTGATTTTTTCCATATTTTACATCCAAAAATATATCTCAGTTTTAACGAAATTTGTGATCGGAACGTTGAGGCCTCTGCTAACAAGATAATAAAGAAAATAAGATATCTATAATAGAATAAACAAAAAAGTTTTATATGTAAAATAGCTCTATTCGTTTTAAATTCTAAAAAATATAATATTGTGTAGATTATTTTAAAATGGGATTTTATTTTATAAAGAGTTGCGAATACTAAAAGTTTAAAATAAAATATTTTGATACAGACGTAATATTTAAATGAATCCTTACTAATAAAAATCTAAGTAATAATTCATATCATTTAGTATAATGATCAGTGATAAATATATTACATCTTTATCATATTATTATCATATTTCTAAAAACAAAAAAATTAATTCATAATAAAAACAACACTTTTACGGTGAAAAAAATAACGATTTATTATAACAAGATGTGTATATAATAAGTCGTAAAATTGGTCGTGAGTATATGCACTTATCAGTCGAACGACCGTTTTGTATGAAGACCAATTTGCACGATGTATCGACTATTTTGAAAAATCTCTAGCGTTCTCTATGGATACCGCTACACATGTACAATATTTCCATTTAATTTCTCGCTTCACACGTTTAAATATATATATCTATTAAGGTCTCTATAGTTGTTTTGCATCATGAACACTCATTCTGTATTATCTACAGTCAAAATTATATATTGCAAATCATAGTTGTAATCGGCAAATACTCAACTTATAACTAATTTTAAAGTAATCTTAATTATAACTATAATTTACTAAATTCATATGATCATACACAATAGGAAAATTCATAAATTTATAAAAACGTATATACTTTAGAAGTAACTTGTTATTTACTTCACAATATTACACACAAATATTTTAGAAAATATAAGTATACTTGAAACACGCTATCAAATGTTTAATTTTGTAAAAATAATGATCCTATGGTGGTGATTCAAATCAATGATATGATATTATTTAGTTTTAACAAGTAACTTTACATGTCTGTAAGATTTAACTTAAAATAAAATTAAAATTAGTTTTGACTATTTTTACATAACTTTTAGAAATATTCTAAAAGCTAGCAATGAAGAAATCAATAAAAGTTATTAACGTTTATAATTATTAATTGTTTTAAAAAAAAAGTATACTTTAAATGAAAATATTAATTTTGGGAATATAACTCAAAGATGCATTACCCTTGTTTCCTTAAACCAGTCATGCTGTATGTACAAAAATAACTTTCTTTTACAATATTTACTAAGATTGTAGTTGTAGATAATATAAGACGATATGGAGCTTTGGACTGCCTGAGGTAAAATTTGAGTCCTTAAAGCTCCGTACGTATCTGCTACTATTTCATTTTACTTAAAAGTGTAATCACAGCATTATGCGCAACACTATTTTAACTATCGCGGGTGCGCATACCGCGAATATTGTTATGTTACAGCGCCACCGTCTGATCTCGGAAACAATAATCGGTATATGAAACTGCACGCAATCGGATTATCGGAAATATTTTTTCAACTATTTTTATAGATCATTCGCAGCGGTTTACAAATTCCTGATAATATATAATTATCATTTCACACACAAATTATTAATAAAATTACTGTATAAAAGTAGATACTGCATAATTTTAATAAAAATCAAATTTATGTAAAAAATTATTAATTATACAAGTAAAAGATTATTACAATTTTTTTTTTTTTTTTTTTTAAATGATATATTTAAAACCGATTTTTTTTTAAATTTTCTTCAATTAAAATTGATTTTTAGATATAAATTAAGCCTAATAATATTACCAATCATATCAAATAAAGAAGTTAAAAATGATTTATAATCAATTTTGACATGTAATTTTGAATGGGTTTGAAGTTTGCATCGTTGGAGTGCAACGAAACTTTAGAAATTTTTTTTATTTTTGTGTTAGATTTTGAATTTTCTCATGTGTTTAGCGTTTTATAGCATAACCCAACTTCAAAATAAAGATTTCACTGTATCGTGCACATTTTTAGCTGTTGTATTTATATGTGAGAAATTATTTCGTTGCGTCCCAACGTTGCAAACTTCAGATCCATAATTTTGACCTTATTGAAAAATTTGTACTAATATGTTAGTCACATCTTATTTTTGACAAACGTAATTTATAAGCAGATTTTACTTCAATTCAGTAATCTTATTTACCATTTATTCGTACATACAATCATGTACAGTCATATATAGTCATCACGTACTGCTTAAGTACTTGCACATGTGCAAATACAGAATTAGCACACGATCATTGTACTATTGTAAATAATATACACGTACGCAGAGATACGTGCTATGGAATTACTTCCATACTTGTATGAGGCCGTCGGTACTACCAGTCAAAATGTGGGTGTTGCACATGGCCACTGAGGAGATAGTATCATGGTGACCCGGATGAGGCATTTCCGGACCCGGACCGCCTTCCTCTACCACCCGCGCTCGCTGGCTGGAACTGCTGCCGCTTCCCGGCGTCGGGGTTGAAGTAGGTGCTAACACTTCTTGTACTACGTTTGTACCGTCAATCAATCTTTGCCTGTAATAGTAATTGAAAAAAATGTTAATTAAATGATCTTAAGTATCTTCGATGTAGAGAAATAATTTGTAATTCAAATTAATTACAATCTTTTGTACAGATTTATAGTTAGTTGTTAAAATCATACTTTTGATATTTCAAATTTTAAGATTCAATAAATAAATTAATAAGAATACAACGGTAAATCATTTTCTTTGTATTACAATACTTTTGACAGAAATTAAAATATGATTCACTATCATGTGGAGTGTACGAAAATCTATTGCACTTACTCATAAGCTAAAGTGATTGGCGAAGAGGAAATCAAAGCATCATTGGCTGCTGGCAAAACTACATGTGACTCAGTAGGTGAGGCTAAATTCCAGAATCGTAGCCTCATATCAGTTCCGCTGGCTAACAAAAATGCGTTGCGATCTACGGTAGCCGCGTGCATTGTGTAGACGCTGTGTCCACCCTGGCTGTGGCTCAGTGGTGGCGCACTTGACGCCCACAAGACCATCTGCCGGAAGCCAGTCTCGAGATTCCACATGGAAATCTCGTTGTTGCCCTGCACCGACGATATTATCCACGAGTTTTCAGTCGGGTGGGTTATAACTTTCCTTATGCGAGCTCCTAAAAGAGAAGGACATACATTAAAACTATATAGGATCCTGTTTTTGAATTATTGAAAATATTGAATTTTTGTACTATGTTTACTGTAGTTCGGTTCTTATTTGGGTTAGTATACGTATAGTGTTGATAGTGTGTTATAAGAGTTTGAAAAAATGTTGAAAACATGTGTTAATAATGTATTGGAAGCTTTGCAGATTTAGAGTTTTTAATTATGTGCAAATGTATATAGAGTTAGTGTGCATGTACATTTAAATTTAGTATATAATAATAATAATGAAAGTCATATTCCAATTTCAAGCACACAGTATTTCAGTATTACATAATTTATACATACATTTATGAAATACTGTATATATAAGTTTGGATTGATGTCTTAATTTTTTCGGGTGCTAACTCACCAGTAGGATGTTTGATATTACTGATAGGCAACTGGAATCTCAAATCCCAGCATATGTGCACGCCGGAGCTTGTACCGAGGGTGAGCCACTGCTGGTGATTGTTTACGCAGAAGGAAGTTATTACACCGTACTTTAGGTCATTCTCTAATCGCCAGGCGGTACCTGGGCACCTGAGATCCCAGCCGACCAGCGAACCGTAGAGCGAAGCGTACACCAGTACAGATTGTGAGCCTGTATCTAGATACTGCAGATCTACGGCACAGCCTTCCTCCTGCACATCGAGCTGCCGGTCACATAAGGCTGTCATTTTACTGGATCCCGGATCCATTCTGACGACAAAAACGCTGCCTGATGAACTTGAGCTGGCAAGCGACTGACCTTGGTCACAGACAACGAGACCGACTAGTGGCCCTCCTTTCTGTACATAGGTTTGCCTGGAATAATATTTTATGTTTATGGTATGTTTGATGATTTAAATTTTCAATAATGATCAGAATGGCAGTTACTTCGAACGATTCGCTATATTCCTTCCTTCCATTTTACTGACGTCCCAAAGTTTTATGCAACCATCAGATGAACTGCTTGCAAAAAGACTGCTATCCGATAGTGCAACTAATCGATTGATAGCAGCTCTGTGTTCGTGAAGATATGCTATGAGATTTCCACGTGGTCTCCATCCATTAGGCAATAGTTTTGAACCTTGGAAATTAAATTTTAAAAACATAAAGTTTTCAAATAAAATTTAAGTTTTAGTTAATTCTATCAAACTTTTCATGTCGTATTCATTTGAAACTCATTTGGGTATAAAGTTTGGAGGACACGTATTTAAAAAAAGAAACGTAGCAATACATACGGAACTAAGACTATCGTTTCGAACTTATTAACAGAAAAAATATTTACATTTTACGTTATAGATAGCAATATTCTCATTAAAGTATTTCGGATTTTGTATTTTCTACCGCCATATTAGTCTTAATATATTCCTTATTAGAATTTTGTGAAGGCTTGGGTCCCCTTTATCGTTAAAACATACCATTCGACCAAGCCATATTATCAGCCCAATGCTGCGCCCTAACGGCGGCTGCATGCTGCTCCTGTTTTCTACAGGTGAGCTGCCTCAGTTCCACTCGACATGATGCTAACCGGTCTGCAAAACCATAAAGTGTCGCAACTGTCGCACACCGTTACTTGTTTAAATAATCACAAGCAAGACCAATGTGAAATGTTAACGTTGTACTTACATTGTATATAAGATCGCTCGTGAAGTGAATGATCGTTAATATTTAGAGCGTCCGTAAAGCTGTGCTGCGGGGACATGTGGATATCGCCACTGTGCATACTTTGGCCAGGACTGCCACCACTACCCGACATATCTGACATTTTTGCGCCTGAATTCTGAAAAAGAACGAAAAATTTGGGATGAGTTATTATTCATATCGATTGAATTAATGATTGTCATAAAATAAAAAATAACTATTTTATGATACTTCGTGCGTTAAGTGCCATTTTTGAGCACGCACATTTTGTCAAGTGTTCAAAAAAGTGGCACTTTACGCACGGTATATCATAAACTACTTTTTATTTACAGAACTTAACTCGAAGAGCTCACTGAATAGTGTCAATTTCTATGAATATTTACCTGACTATTTTCTTGCGCAGCGAACATCGCGCGCCACTCTTGGTTCATTGCCGCATACGTCGTAGCACTGTCGGAGGTTCGTCGATCCAGCTTTCTAAACGAGCTGAGACCAATATCACTTTTAGAATCCGGGTACAGTATTGTAACATGATGAGATAATTCTTTTTTTATTGAACCCAACTCAAGTCGACCATTTATTTCAGTCTCGTTCTTTTTGGCATCCAGAGCCTGGCGATATTTACTATATTTCATTAAGTGCGGTTTCAGTACTAATAATTGCTCTTCTTGTATCTCGCTCACTGATTCACTGGATAGGCGTCTAGCAAGCTGGAATTATACGTTTATATTAATAAGTATAAAACAGCATCTTTAAAGTTTATTAGGATTTAAACAAGGATTTTTCACGTATCTTCACTTATTATTATATTATTACAGATTTTTTTTTATGATAAACAAGTAATATGAAAAGTCAAGAATAGAATTATTAGATAGCCAAGCAATTCTTTAATATCGCATACTTACGCTTTTCAAAGCAGGACTCATATCATTATGCTGTGGTACAACTCCCTTTAATCTACCAATTTTTCTTTCTTCAAAAAAGTTAAAAACTTCGTCTTGATCTTTGAATTTTATTACTATTTCGAAGACTGCATGAGGAATTGGAGGAACTAGCGCCTCTAGTAATAAAACTTCATTATCAAGTTGTATAAGCGGATGTTTTAAGTATGGCTTAACAATAGGCAGTACCTTGCACTGCACATCAACTACATTAAGACTTCGCGCAGTTTTTGATATAAATCCCACAGTTGCATGTCTTATCCATAAATTTGGATGTACCTATATAATAATAGAGACAATATATTACTATTTACTCTAAGACAAGTAAACAAAGATAAATAATTACTACAACTCACAAGAAATCCTACAGTCTCCGTCAATAGTTGGTATAAAGCTGATTTATGTAACAATTCAAGACTAGTTAAAGTACCCATTGCATTTATAGCCTTGGCTATAACAAATTCTTCTGGATCAGTCAAACCTTGTTGAAGTAAAGGCATTAATATTGGGCTACAGTGCCATCCAACATATGCAGCTATTTCAACTATGCATTTAAAAAATGATTCTCGCAATTGCCTGTCCTCTTTATCATTTAAGAAAGTAATAATATGACCTAGTAAAATATCATTTGCCTTTTGTTTACCAAAAAATTTACATAATTTACTTATACTGCTTTCTATCAGAGTTTGTTTTACTAAATTACTTCTATCTGTTAACATTGATGAAACAGACTGTTGCACCTGAAATTAAAATATTTGCATTTACATACTTTAATTAAATTGATAGAACTTTTGTTAAAAAGATTTAAAAATAAACTTTATATTAATTATTTTAAAATAATAATTTATAATGTTTGTCGCTTTATTCTTTTAATCATACTTAAATATGATTCAAAGTTTAACGAAAAAATACACTAGTTTTTACCATCTCATGTAATGTTTGAAGTTCGTTATCGTAGCTTGTTTTTGGAGCGTCATTATCTTCCTTTGTTAAGGGGTACGTAATATCTAAAAATCGAAGCGCAAGATAGGCTAAGTCACCAATATTTTCTGCCAGGGCAGCTCTAACAATTACTTTAGTGTCCTGTACAAGATGTGATAGTCCCGGCAGTATGTATTCAGGAAATACGTTAATATCCGATGGTGGAACTGATTTTACTAAATATAGACAGTTTGTTAACGTGTGTACTGCCGATACTCTCACACGTGGCGCTGAATCATGCATCAAGTAAAACTGAAATATAATTTAAGATATATTATTAAATTTAAATAGATATTGTAATATTTCTTGTTATTTTCACTAACAAAATATATTTTTTTTCTTTACTATAATAATGAAACAAATACGCAGAAATCTCAAAAATACGACATTCTTTTTAGAAATAGAGTATTTAAAAAAATATAAACAATATGTTATTAAAAACATAGCGGTAATTAAATCCAATTTCCACTTATAATTTCATTTACAAAGTACTTAAAATTTATTTTACAGAAAATTTATTTTAAAAATGCACATTATTTTACTGAATAAAAAGCCTACTAATAACTTACAATATAAGGTATAATTCTATCCAAAATAGTTTCATCTGAGGTATTTTTAGCTATTTCATATATAATTTCTAAACTGTCTAATTTAGATTGTGAATGATGTAGTCCTCGTATACATGAAGTGACAAGTTGTGTAAGTAGAATAAATTCATCATCATCACTTAATGCTGAATAATATTTACTCTTTTTCAAATTATCTATATTACATTTTTCATCGATTGAAGACTTGGAAGAACTGCTTTCATTTTTATCCAAATTTTTGTTGTCAACTTTTTTTTCATCCTCTTCTTTACTGATCTTCTGACTTGTCTCCCTATTTATATTTTTACACTTCTTTTCATCACTGACACTTTCTCCAACCTTGTTACTAGTTTTCAATTTATCTTTGTTCTTTTTTGCTTCTTCACTCTGTTCTTCATTTATTTTACTGTACATACTCTTCTCTTCATTATTATTATCACTTTTTAATTCACCTTCATTATCAGAGTTTGTTTCAGTCTTACTGTCTTGTTTTATTTCAATTTTACTAATACTATCTTCTTTATTATGCTCATTTTTGGTTTTATTATCATTCTGTTTTGCATGATTATCATTTTTAATTTCATCACTGAGTTTAATATTACCATTATCTTTGCTATTTTTTTCACTAATTTTTATTTCTATTTCGTTGTTTTTTTCATCTTCCGGCATTTCGCGGCTCTTTTGCCTAGCTTCTTTTTCTTTTCTGAATTTTTCAGAAAGATATTCAATATCATTTGATATCCTAGTAATTTTTTCGTCTGGTGAGAGAATTGGTGGTGAAGAATAAATCTGCATATATGGTTGTAAAAATTCGAAAAAATTGCCAGGAAATATTTTATCACGATACTCATGAACATAATCTTCAGCGCTTTTTCGTTTTGCTGGATTCTTATCTATCATTGAAGATAACAATTCTCTAACTGCTGGATCTTCAATATTATCAAGATGTTTCTGTGGTGAATATTCATCACATCTATATGCTGTAAAATAACATTTATTTAACAATATAAAACAAAATATTAATCAAGATTGATTCTGTTGCATAAATAGAATACAATTTTATATAACATTTACAAACCTAAGAGTTGTGAAAAATCAAAAGGAGGGTGACCCTCATTGTAGAGTTCTATTAGAGCACAACCTGTAGAAAAAATATCCATTGCTGGTTGCAAGTCTCCAGTTTTTAGTTCTTGTTCAGGAAAAAGCGTTGCATTATTAGGCTCTGAAGTCAAAGTTTTAACAAAACGCTCAGGTGCAATGTAGCATGTCCTAAAAGCAATATTTAATATTTATATGAAAAAGTATTACAATTTCTTGAAGTAAATTTCATTTTGTTATCTAACAAAATTTTTGTTAAATATTTTTAACAACTTTTAATAATAATAAAGATCTGATCTGATATAGAAAACTATGGTACATAAATTTTTCAGTAAGAATACTCTAAAGTTAATTGAAATACATAATTAAATTACTATACACTGTTAGAAAACTTCCATATATATATATACTGTGTTTACATTTTGAGTTTCCAAATGTACACATTGTATATCTATATATATGGAAGTTTTCTTACAGTGTATGTAACTAAGTTATAGAATATCCAAAAAAAAAATAAATTAGTTCCTTCAATTAAAAAATACTATTTGTGATGAAAGTTAATAAATTTCCAAAACATTAAATTTTCTTACCTTCTTCTTGATGTATCAAAAAAGTAAGTATAATCAGCTGGATTATCTTCTGGTAAATATGTTGGTTTAAAACTAGCAAAATCTGTCAACAGGACCCAGTTCCAACTGGTAATCATTATATTTTCAAGTTTGATATCTCCATGACAAATTTTTTTTCTGTGAGCCTGAGATACAGCACAAAGAATTTGAAATGTGATCCATTTCTTTTCTATACTTGATAAGAATGGCCGTGTACTAATCCGATCATACAAAGAGTACTTAATGTACTGCCTCATAATAAAACCTGCTTTTTCAGTCAACTAAAATATTTGAATTGTTATATTGCTGTGGTTATTAGAGTTAAAAACATAATAGTGTAACTAATTAGAATTGAACTTACAATAATTCGTTGGAATGGTAAACAGTTTGCGCAATCTCCTAATTGTGATTTTAATTGTTCTAATTTAGTTTTATGAGATGAGAGTGGTAATGATGGATCATGTATGGCAAACACTTTTACTACTATCAGTCCTTCTTGACTCTGAGCTCGAGCTACTTTGAAAAATCTTGTACTGCCCAAGCTGAAAATTAAAAAGTAATAAGCTGAATCGAATAATGATTTAAGAAGTTAGGCAAGCTGAAGATAAGGATAAGTAATATATAATTAATATACAAAATGCAATCATACTTTATTTATTAAAAATCCTCTATTATATTAAAGTGACATTTCTTCACTTTTTTTTCCCGATCCGCTCTGAACAATTATTGAACAAATTTTTTAACAATCCTCTATTATATTAAAGTGATATTTCTTCACTTTTTTTTCCCCGACCCGCTCTGAACAATTATTGAACAAATTTTTGAACAAATTATTGAACAATATTTTAACAAATTTTTGAACAATTTTTGGACAATTTTAGAAAAGTTTTTGAACCATTTATGTACAATATCCAGAAAATTAATGAACAAAATATACTGACAATTTCCAGAATATAGGATATAGCATTATTTTGTATAGTCTTTCAGTGTTAGCCATTATAATAAGTACTTAACAATAAATCAATAAATACCTAAAATTAAATAAATGATTAAATATTTATTAAATAAATAAATATTAGAATAAATATTAGAATGTTGCCCGACTCTCACGACGTAGACGTGCTGATAAGACACTTGGCGTAAATTAAAATAATAATTGTTCAAAAATATTCTGGAAATTGTCCGATTTTGTTAATTAATTTTCTAAATATTGTACGTAAATAGTTTATAAATTTTTCTAAAATTTTAAACAAACTGAGCGAGCGTCAGCGAGTGAGATATTTTCGCTAGTAACCTAAAAATTAATATTTTTATTTAACATTTAGAAGATTTGCATGAAACATTATACTTGAATACCAAATAGGTATTCATCATTTTAAAATAAAACTATGCAGTAATTAAAGAGTAAGAATAAAGATTATCTTAAGCATTCCCGGATTAGAATTTACAAATACTAATATACATATTCAATGAATTAATTTTCATCAGATTCTTTAAGTTAAGAAACATCTTTCGCAAGCACTCTTGTTATACAACTTTTCATTAATCAAAACGCTAAAAGTTTCGATTACTGACGTTAGACTGTCATCTCGAAAACAAAGTGCCAGCGTATAGGAAACATAGGAAAGTGCGACGCACTTAGCTAACGGGATAATAGACCCTATGCGTTGCGTATGTACTCTCACCTCTTATCGAACTTGAGATCGCTGTGCTCCGTGAGATAGTGCTCGACGGGGAAGATCTGACTCGGGGCGATGCCCACCAGCTGATTACCCATGGTGCTGTGAGCTTTTCTTCAGCGTTATAACCAGCACTAATACTCCTGGTCACACTCCACCGAACAGCAATCTCTCTCGACGCGCAAGCTTTCTCCTACACAATGTATAGCTTTTTGAGACGTCCAGCGACGTCTTCTCCGAGAGGCAAACAGGCAGCGTAGGGCTAGTCCGCGTGCTGCTGATTATCCAGCTTTATAGGACTGCACTGTTGCATCCTGATGGGCGGCAGCAGTAGCGTCCAGCAATTCTTTCGAGCGTCGTGCGATGCCAGAGCAGCAGCCAAGTCACTGAAAACAAGGGGGGTCGCGGTGCGATATGATGGCGAGTGTGTTGTTACGTATACAAGTTCGGAGTCGGGTGTGTATATACACGTATATGCGCGCATGTAGAAGCGAGAATAGAGACTAGAGAGAGACAAAGGCAGAGCACGGATAGAAAAGGGGGAGAGATAAAGAGGGGGAAAAAGTGAGGTTAGGTCGTCAGCTGGCCGAATGTGTAAGGCGCATGAGCTGCAGCGAGAGAAAGATAGAGAAGTGATTTGTTGTGGATTGTGACACGCTCGGGAGAGTGGGTGGGGAAGGCGTATCTTAGTATAGGGTATAGGATAGACTTTCCGCCGAGGAGCGAGCGAGCGAGAAATAGTGAGAGATCATGCAGGAGAGAAGAAAATCCCGTTCTCCGTTCGTATCATGGGCTCGCGTTAATACAGCGTGAAGCGCACGGCTAGACGCACGTTGTGTGCAGTGTCTTGCACTTGCGCGCGTTATAGTTATATGCGGTATATCTATACTTACGAGAAGCACGAATGAAAAGTCGATTTATCGCTTGGACGTGCATTTATTATTCTTTTCTCTTTGCGTGCATTGATATAATTCTCTAGTGCATATTGTTTAATGTGCAGTCTTTCGGATAGTTTAAATAATAGTTTTTAATATAAAAGTGAAAAATTTTAAATTTCAATGTGAGGGATAAAAATTTACTGCAGAGTATACCAGGGTTTAACACCAAATGTAAGTAGAAAAGCTATTCTTTTCTTTTTGCAATTGAGTATATTTAAATTTAAAATTTTATAAATTGAAAATTGAATAAACGTTGGAATTTCTAAACTCTTCCTATCTAAGGTTCTATCTCAATAAAACAGAATATCGAAAAATGGTATTGAATATTTGATCGGAAATTCGTTTCGATTAGCTATTATAGGTGATGGAATAAAACAATCGCGGTTTTACGTAAGTTTTCCGATATATTTTTATCGTATATTTCTATCGCGATTTTCAATGCAATTTCAACCACGTAATTTTAATTCACTATCGCAAAATCAGAAATTGTCACTCGCCTACTCCATCTACCTCGATAGCTCGTTCCCCGCATTGCACCCGCACTGCGTTTTATCGATAACGGCTGTCGCGATAGTTTTATACTGCCGTTTGATTGAAAAAAAAATGCAAAAATACCTCCTGGATTGCGCAATAAAAGCGAAATGTAAAGAAAAAAAAGGAGTTCGGAAAGTCCTTGCAATTTCCGCGCACCTACGCAGTTTCTGTCGCTATACCGAGCGCACTTTTGTTTACGCGGTATATGAGGTATTGAAGTATGTATGTGTATGTTTTATACGTGTAACGACGGCTGCAGAGTGCAGCCAGTCACTTTCACCCGAGACAAGAGTTTCCAGTCAATCGGTCCAGCGCGCACGTATACGCACATAGGATAGACGTATTAGTTTAATCTATACGTAGCGATGTGAAAACCCTTTGAAGCGAAGTACAGAATTTAATTGATATGCCACCTTGACATTGTTGTTATTATGATTTGATATTTTTAGATGAGTTATCGAGAAACACCATTTTCCTTTATCATCAAACTTTTGGTACATAGTCTTCACGAACAATCTAAGATAACATAAATTGCAAAATAAATAGTTATATATTAGTCTTATTAAATTTTTTTTTATAAAGCAGCAGTTATCCCGTCCTACATTGATTTTTCTTTTAAATATAAATGTAAAATGAGTTAACGGAGTTTACCTGCTAAATTAATAATAAGGTGCTAATTTCAATGTTTGAAAAGAATAATGCAAAATGGTTATTATATATAGATAATATTCTCAGATAAAATATCTATATAAAAATTTTTTATAAATACTTAAATACATAAAGAAGTTAGTACGAAGTGCATAACAACATATTTCAAGTCAGTTTTGAAATTTTAATTTTACTAAACAACGGTATAATGGACGTAGAAAATCTAAAAAAACATGAACGCAATATTGACCTGGGGGTACAAGGAAAAGGCATTTTATGGCCATTGTCGTATAGTTTTGAAAGACAATATAACGTTTGATAGTACTTCATTCACGAAACTAGAGAGAACTGGCATCCAACACGCAAAACGCGAATGAACGCTTCAACATTTACGTGTAGAATCTGTCTTTTTAATGAAGTATTTATTTACCCATTATTTGTAATTCTGTACTATTCTGTCAATTAGTAGCATTCTCATTATTAGAATTCACTTCAAATTGGCATTTATTTATTTATTAAGTGTCAAAAATTTCGAAGTAGTCTATAATATTTATTGCTTAAATATATATTGTTAGTACATTTTATGCACATACAGTTGATTAATTGTTTTAATTATACACGTACATTTAAAAAATTCATTTTCAACAATTAATTGTGTAAAGTTAGTCTTTCAAATAAAAAGATATCTGTTGTAACAGAAGTCAAATATCACTGCTTTAGGCACATCAAATAATGACGCGATTTCTTCTTTATCGGCATAACGCTTTTAGTTATAAAAAAAATTATATTCCTCTTTATGAAAAAATTCTCTTTGAATACAGAAAATTAGTATCTCAATTTTAGAAATAAAATTTTCGTTATTATCAAGTCAGATTTTAATTGAATGTCAAATAATTTCTTTTCAATGCTAGATTTTATTGAGCCACAGTAACATTTATGATTCATTAAAAAATATCTTTTTAATTAATTAAAACAATATCTTTATTCAAAAAAACATTTTATAGATTAATTGTAATAATAAAAGGCATTTTTACATTTCAGGACATAATTTATTGACAGTGTTTCCCGCATTAATAAATTTCGCTTGTACTGAGACGCTTATTTCAATAGAATTTTTAATTAACAAAATTTTTTATTTTTTTTTTTAAATGGATAACATTTATTGTGATTTTTTCATATGCCTTTCAAAATTGTATCTAAAGGTATCTCGGAGGAGGAAACCAAGTTTATTTAAAACATTTTTACAATCTTAGAACTATTACAAAGCTTTAATTGCTTTTTAACTTTAAGCATAAGAATCCATTTATCAATACTGTTTCATATACAACCTATCCTTTTCTTATAGACTGATCCTAACATTTCTTATTTTCCAAAAAAGGTATTTATCCATCCATTATTTCCATTATACGCTTGAAGTTTCACTGCTACTGTTATCTGCATCTCAGAACGTCGTACATTACTAATAAATTACAAAATCAGTTAAAAAACGCCAGATACGTCACGAACAGCTTAATCGCATACAAGTGTATATACCGAAACGTACCGAAACTATACAGTCACGACGTATGTACCTCCAGTGCAGCTGATGCAATGCATGCAACGTCGAAGGATTATCGCATTCCGCTAATTGACGCAGCTATAATAACCGCAACGCGAACGAACTCTCGAGTCACGGCCTCAGCTCGCACAAATCCTTCTACCTCGCGCTATGCATAGTAGCAGATCCTCGAGCGCGCGAACGCCGCGGTGTATATAATGGTCGTGAGTCACGACGCGCGTGTATAGTGTTATAACTGCTTGAGAACATCAGAAGAGATCGCAAGGAGGGCATCGTTCGCACCACAGGGGGAATATATGTGCGTAATTTATTGCCGTCGCGAAACGCGAGCATCATGTGCTCTCGACGTGGAATGCCCGAAATTTCGTCGAGACGCGATATAACGGCGTGTACTTGTGTGCTTGGCAATAAAGTTTTACGAATGGGGTGGTGTGAAGAGGAAGAGAGAAAGACAGATAAATAGAGGGAGAGAGAGAGAGAGAAACGTACGTAGTTTCAGAGGTCGTTTGGTTTATGGCTGTGATTTGTTGCTTGCCGATTAATTGAACATTAATTAATTGTCGTCGTGAGGTCGATTTTCTTCCATAGTTTGTTATCAAAAAATTAAGAGAAACATTTCTTAATCTATATAAGGTTTATCTTCTTTAATATCGGTTTCAAAATAATTGTGAATAATGAGAATAACAAGAGAAAATTTTTAAGATAAACGTCATTCTAAATATTATGAATAATTATGTTATAATATTTATTTTTTTAAGAATTTCAAAACAGATAAGAAAATATTATACGAAAAGATATTCTTAGCAATTCAGTAAGTTCAAAGAAGAAAGATAACTTATAACTTTCTTCTACTCAGACATGAAGTTGAAACATGTGTGATGCATCATGTATAGCAGGTTAGAGAAATCTTTGAAAATATTCTGTCTATAATTAGACAAGACGAATAATTAAATTTGTTACATTCAATGAATATTACCATACTAAAAATGTATAACTATGATTTGCAAAAATGTATATATAAATAACTTAGAAATAGATATAAATAAACAGATATCCCCTACTGATAAAAGCTCTTAAAAATATAAAATTGAGATACGTGAGCGTCAAAATCTTATCTGACTTAACAACTAGGGTAGTACTAGAATTTAGTTAAAAACATATATATACATTTTAGGTTCATTTTTTTATTAACGTTTATCTATGAAAACTTTTGAATTCTGTATTCAAAATTTCACGTATAATTCTTGCACTACGATGTAGATAGTTTTTTTTTTACGAAATCAATTTACGTTAAAAAGTGTGCATAGAATGCATCGTACTTAAATTTTAGAAGGTATCTTATAATTGTCATAAATGAAATATGATCTTTGTATAACTTAATAAACAATTTTTAGATTCAGTATTTTCTCGAGATTTGATTCAGGTGAAATTTAAACGTGAGAACTTAGATGATTTAATTTAATAACAATACTATTCTTTCTATCAGTGTTTTAACTCTATACCAAATATTAGTTTTTTGAATTCTGGACCTATAGTATAGCAAAACTACATTCAAAATATAAACATCCTGTCTAAAACATTTACCTTTTCAAACCAATCAAATCAATTCCTATATACATACAGGCTACCTGTAACCTGCAGCTTCGATAATTTCCGCTCTTCTCTTTCTCCTCCACGTAGAAATAACCCCGTAGCATGAATTTCTCTTCCCGCATATACATATAGCGTTAGCTCGTACACCGCAGGTTTCCCGCAGCGACCGCGAGCTCGTCGTTTTCCGCGAGGTTTATGTTGCAAAATGCGCCGCGTGAAAGTTCTTGTGTACAAGTATCGAGGCTATATATACACGCGCGTGCGCGCGAACGATCGGTCAGCATCCGACCGGCGGCGATTGCAGAGTCAGCGCATGCAGCTCCTTGAGGTATATGTACATGTGCACGCGCACGCGAGAATCGGTGATGCGCTTCGTGCATTGATTTTTCCGCTGCGTTCGTATGTATACACCGAGTCTTTTGTATTTATATAGATATATACATGTTTCAGTAAGAGTAAGTTGATAGATTGAGAGGTTGGTTCGATCGATTTTTTTTTCAAGTTATTCAAGGAAAAAACGCTTGTATACGCGAAGTTTTTTATTCAGCGTTTTCATTTCGTTTGATAGATTACGACTCCGCATTATTTTTCTTATGAAAGTATATGATAGGTTTTTATTTAAGTTGTGTTTTTGTTTGGTGTTTAGAAACTGCAACGAGGATTTTAATAAAGTTTTGGAACATAAATTAAATGAAAGCATATTTTCTTTACAGCTTTATTTTCATACTAATGCCTTTTCATTGTTTATAGAAATCAATTTATTTGATATGTTTCAGGTTAAATTTTTAAATCGCGTAAATGGAATTAACATAAAGACACTTGTGAAATTATTTGTAACCAGAATTAACAATAAACAATAAGTTGCCTGTTTATATAGAGATAACAAAGCTATAGTAATGTATCAACGAACTGCATAGTGATCCGCTTTCACAAGGATCATTTCCAAGAAAGTCAGATGCGTCATCTGCAAATTATAATTGTTACATTTAAACTTGTCGCAACCATCCGATTTATTCATTCGCGTACATATATATATAAATAACTATAGACATATATACAATCTCGCAACATTTCTTTTTTACTTCCACTCAAAACCGCGCGTTAATCTCGCACCTCGCGGTCACAAGGGAAAACCCATGTACTTATATCTATACATACACCACATCAGATCTCACGAGTGCTTGCACATACGATTGTGAATTCGACATCGGTCGTACTATATATACAAATGTCTCGAAGAGGAGGCCGCATGTGTCGTGCGCTCTGTTATAACTGATTATTCGGAACTCGCAATGGATGACTCAGATCACCGCGCACTACTATTTCGTCTCACCTCACGCCTCGCAATCGGAATATAAAAAATCGTTATCTCTTGTATGTATGCGCTGGCAGACGCGAGTTGGCCGCTTGGGTTTTCTCCGTTTCCGATACACGGTAGCTGGAAAAGAGACGACGACGTTTTTTTCTCTCTTGGTTAAGTAATATAAAGTGCGCATGGCTGACTCATCGCTATATAGTTGATTATTAATGAGCGGCTGTCTGTTTATTTTCGTACGAGCGATTTGCGGCAATTGCACGGTGTATAGAACGATTGACTTCGGGATGCTAAGTTGGCACGTTTATAACATACCTGTACGTGTTTCAAAGGATTGAATAATCTTGAAAATTTCGAGGTTGCTCGTATATTTGATTTTAGAGAATGAAAGCAGTTTTTTAAAGAAATTCAGTACTAATTTACTGAAGTATATCTACATAACAGTGTTTCCTTTGAATAAAGTATGTTTACGAGTGGTGACCACGAGATTCGAATGTTATTATACGTAAATTATAACATTTTACTTAAGTTGTAACATTGGTTTTTTTTTTTAAATCAAATTTTTACTACAAATATCGATAGTATAAACAATTTATGTGGTGATATATTTTATTCGCAGAATAGTATTTTTAAGCATTATCAATTCTCTCATAAATTAGTTCGATAATGTGTTTGCCCAAGACGGCACCGAGCTACGGTGTACGCGTCTTGTATGTTTGCTTTTATTGATAGCATCTATAGCCGATGACATTAATCAATGATTGTACTAAAATTACATTCCAAAATTATATAAAGTGATACCTCAGTCAGTCTTAGATAGTGTTTATTAATTTATTAATCATTATACTATCTAAAAAATTCGCTTAAAAGTACACTATTATCATTTTGTCACATACAAACTTGACTTAAAAATATTTTTTTTTAGTCCAAACATAAAGTTTTATTTCCCGATTACTAGACCACCGACCAATGAGACGATCAAGGAAAAGTTCGAGTCTGATTCATAAGCCTCGGTTGCTCACGGTCTCGTTTGTGTATGTATATATGTATAGCCGCGCTATCAAAACGAGTTAGTATAAAGCGACGAAACTTACATATGTACACGGGCGCGTAATCCGAAGGCTACCGATCCTACATACAAAGCGGCTGGTATACACCGAGTTTCCAAAGCGCTCACCTCACTATGTATATATGTACACACACGCGCGCGCCTCTTTTCTCTTGCTATATGACATTCATCCATCCACCCATACGCACAATTTGCTCTATTTATTTCTTTTATTACCGGATACTTGCATCGATGCATCTCTTAAACGCACCATTGGCATTGTTTAAATCATTTAGCTTGCGCCTGCGCAGCTCTTCGGAAGTTTATGAGAAGGCTTGGAAGTAAATTGAAAAGTCTAAATAATTGAGATTGCGTTATTAAGATGCAGCCAGCTCAAAGTTATTGACAATTTAATATATGTATAGTAACAATATCAGGATATTACGAGTAGTGTAGTTGTTACGATGATTATAACTTGCAATGATTGTGTGTGTTATTTTTTACAATAATTATTTTCAATTGACCATTTCCTTAGTATTGGCATTTATATATATATTTTTTTCATTAATATTTGGCTGCATGAAAGAATAACATGCATTTCCTGTACAACACTTATTTCTGAATTAAAAAGAAAAAAATTATCTCTTTTGTTTAGAAGTGTTAAATCTTTATTGCACGTCCTCGAACATGTGACATTAAAGAAACAACTACTTAAGATAATGAAATGTCGAAGGATAGCAAAAATAGAACATGCAACTAAAAAGCTAAAAATACCTATAAGTATGTTCTAAAAGTGGTTTCATTAATTTGCAGTAATAAATTGATTTTAAAAATCGTCTCGAACGAAAGATTGGAACGCTGCAATAATTTATAAAATGCAGTTAATTATTAACAGCTCTTAAATTTGATATGCATTTTAGATTGAATAAAATATAAATCTATAATGACGATGGTATTTTATGGCATCGTGAATAATTCACAATAAAACTATATACGATTCGCAATTTCACTCGATTTTTCATGCTTTCGAAAATAAAAAACAAACAATCCCAAGATTTCCCTTTGTCTCAAGCACACGCACACTGTCATTTACCTGAGCGCGCACTGTGCGCAGACCAATTCGCCAACGAAACATTTTCATTTATACGCTGAATCTCGAGTGAAAGGCGCGCACAATGAATCGTTAATAACGCGCCATTACCGCAAAAAGACCGGAGCACACACGAAACGATCAGCCCTTAAGGTATATAATACGCAAATTGCGGAACGAATCGGTAGCAACCGATTTAAATCCATAAATCAGCTATCTGTACAATAATTATATCTCCGCGATCTCTCCTCCCCTATGTGTCCTTCGGCAAAAACCTCTTCTTTCTGTAAAACCCTCGCAGTGGTAACCTCGCCGAGGGGCAAATATCCTATAACGTGGTTATAAAAAAGAGGATCGTTGCACTCTATATATGTATATACAGGAGAAAAAACCAGTCGAAACTCGCGATTTTTCGGTTATTCCGCTCACATTCACTCGCACACGCGCACATATAAACTCACTCACATATGTCCCCTCCATATAGCTTGGCGAGCAGAGGAGAAGGAGGAGGAGGGCAACCGTCGTCGAGGTGTGCATAGAGCAGCAACCAGCTCCAGCCAGCACTGTTGCCTCGCGTCATCGCGAACACGCATATGTGTGCGCGCACGGAGGAGGAGAAGAAGAAGAAGAAGACGACGAAGACAGAGACGAAGAAAGAGAGAAAGATAACGCGCTCGCGCGCACGAAGAGTCAGTCAGCAGTGAAGCGGCGATCCGGTCGGATGTGAAAATCGGCTCTTGTAAATTATACACATGCGCGTTAGACACTGCTAGTTTTGCAATTGCCAACATATTGAAAATACTCAGGATTCTAGTGCACAAGTAGCAGTTGTACATGTAGATGTCAGATGTGAAAGTGAACCGCGCGTGTCTTTATAGTCAAGATCAGTCTCGAGTCACAGATGATCGGACTGGAGCATCAGCAGCGGAGTTGTTGTAGGCGACGAGGGAGAAGAAGCAACAGCAGCGCTTGAGAGACGTGCGCGCGCCCGGAATTTCGTGCGCGGGTGAGTCAGACGCATATAGACGAGTTTGAAAAAGTCGCTCTATCTATGTGTGTGTCTCGTCACACGCAGGAGCTGCCTTTGTCCCCGTAATCCTTTATCCAGCCACTTTTCGCGCGCGCCTGCGCTTTTATACATGATTAATTTGCAACAAAGCGTTTATATACGTATGTGTAATACTCGTCAATTGCTTTTATATTGTACAATCCTCTTTTGTTTACCTTTCGCGCGCGCGAGTCGTGCATCATATATTCTCGTACTTTTGCCGACTCTTTAGCAACCGATTAAACCTTGCTCATTAATTATATATATAAATACATGAGGCCTTCAACTTTTAAAGTGCAATTACACTTGCATTAGCCGCGTACGTCGACGGACTGATCAATGAGCGCGGTGATGTCATTGCGTTGTTTTTATTGTACAGAGGTACAAATTACGTGCGCGACGAATTCTTTTTTTTCTTCGTTAACGTGCGTTGAGGACTGCGCTCGTGATTGAGCTTTTACTTTTGCCAAATTTTTTAAATTGACGGATTGCCGCGAGCGAGACAGAGTGAGACGATTTTTATTTATGAAAGTGCGACTGTATTTTTAAACATTAAAATGTTTGTTTGATCGAATAAATTACCTTTCCTTCGGATGGAAAAGAACTTTTATTCATACAGATATGAATGTTTAAAGAAACCCGCCGTCTGGTGGTTTAAAATTTACAATCCTACAGAAACGAAATCTTTTTTTGGAAGTTAGTTGAATATATTTTATAGTTTCTTTTTACCATTGGGTACTTGATATTTTATATAATTTGCCAAAAAACATGCCATTTGTCAATCAAACGTCAGGCGAATAAAGACTGTAATCCTTTTTATTTCTTAAGTTCATGTTAATTGAATCTTAATTGGCTACTTACTTTTTATCAACATGTCTTATTTTCTCAACGACGTAAGTCACAACCCACTTAGCGAATGCCAGTCTTATTATCATTAACTATATTTTAACCAACCCTGAATTCTTTTATTTATATAATCACGCTATACATTAAATCGTAAGGATAAACGTTTTCAGTTTAAAAATTATTCGCAAATTATCTAAAGATTTTCTAATGCGAAAACATGCATATTTACGAATTTAAATATCCTTAGAATTGATACACGATTTCTAGTCAAATAACACGTTCTAAAAATATCATTTTTTCATTGCCGTTAAATTTATAACCATAAATACAAATATCACTTGGTTTTGAATACGTGCAATAGCTGGTACAAATATAGAAGAATTTTGCTTTAAAAATTTACAACTTTTTCTTTTATATTTTTCTGCCCAACAATATTGCTATGGTATTATTATTATTAAATTCTAAGTTGGTACTTTTTTAATCAATTATGTTACTAATGTCAACAAGGAACTACAATATTTATTCTTTCAAAATAAATTCAATATCTCGTAACTTGCATTAGTTTTTGTGAAAATCCACGGGAACTAATTGTTATTTTTATTTCATTACTTTTTTGGTACTTACTAACTATCTAGATCTCTTCTGAAACAATAAGCACTTTAAGCACGTTACGTATTTTTAAATGTACTTTTTACCCTCAATTTAAAATACTGCTGAACTTATAAGCCGTTTTTAATAGCAGTGCAGTGCAGATTTCTTGAACGCGCCAGCCTAACAACTCTCATTGAGGGCTTAGTCAGAATCATGATGGGACAATGCGGAAACGCTAATTACTTTTATAGTGTGTTTAGTTATTAAACATAGTTCTCCGGACTTGAAAAACTCCTCGCCCGTAGGAGACAAGTTGATTTAATTTGGAAACCTCATTTAATTAAGATCAATTAAGATAAAACAGACGACTTTATTTTAAGAAATAAATTCGATTACAACTGATTAGCTTGTTATTATATTACAATTGTGCGATTAATAATTTTATATAGTACAAATTATTATCATTCTTTTATAAACACCGTCAATCTTCCCCAATGACTCAACGACGCGACTTTTGAATTATATAAGCCTTCAGCGACATTGTTTCAACGACTTTGATGACAATATTTCCTACCAGTAATTCGCCTATATAAGATATAGAGTTTCCGCTACTAGGAACGCTGAGTTCGTTCAAATACGATGAAATCGCGCTTATCTTCCCTGTGATCATGGACGTAGTGATTAGGAGGCCTACCTTTATCGTATACACTGCGCACACAGATAGATACACCTCGTGTGTCCATCCACGCTTAATCCTGTGTAGATTATACGCACTACCTACAACGGATAGCATCTTAGGGAAGCCCCACGCGTTTCAGATTCTTGGATTACAGCGAAGACGCGTGCGCTGAAAGTTTTGTTGTCCCGGCAGTTTCGTACTTGATTAGTATCTGTTACGGTTCACTCTTCTGTTTGGTATTATAGGGGTATCGTTTGCATCAACATCCTGAATTTGCTGGGTATCGTTGTAATTGTAAATGAGACAAAGGATTACTAAAGTGAGGATTAATTTGTCATCAATGAATTTATCAAGCTTGGTTTAGTCAGTTTTTAGGAAAATTATTAATAAAAAAAAAAAGAAAAAACGAAATTTTCCTTTAATTATTGCTGACATCTCGACGGTATGGGTCTACAGTTCTTTTCAAAATAATCTGTTTATTAAAGTAAAAATTAAAATAATGACAGCAAAAATACCATAGAAATTAATTTACCTACATACAATATTTATAAAGTAACTATTTTATTACCTGTAAAGATTTATATTAAAACCGGTTAAATTTTAATTTTAATAGAACAAAGTAAACGAATGCAGAATATAACAGTCATCACGTCACATCACCGTCAAAAGCTAACGTGTATTTTATATTTATTCAGTTGAAAATTATTGTGAACATTTATTGTGTTCACATTTAACCATGTTGATTAAATCTAAGCAGATAAACACAAGTAACACAAAAAAATTGTATACAAGATCACATGAATAAATTACGACCGGTCACAATAGCTTTTAAAAGACAATGATTCGAATTTAAAATGTTATGAAAACATGTTTTATGTATAGCTATATAGCTTATTGATTTTCCTGTGTAAATTTTTAATTATTATTATAATAAACAGACTGCCCTGACAAAACTACGCATACTGTTGAAATATCACGAAAAATATTATATACAGTTGGACCACAGTTATAAATATTAATTTTTTTTACAAATACTATAATTATATAGAAGTTATATTATTGGTGTAATAAGCACTTTTAGTTGCTATCGCAATTTATGTCTACGTCGAAGAACCAGAAAAGGCTCATCATTGTGTTCGCATATCACTGAAACTGCCAATTCTTCCTATCTAACCGTTTTTTCTTTCGACACACACACCCGAGAATGACGAACCGACAAAGATTCCCGATAGCAACACGGCAAAATCTCCTTCTTAAAGCCGAGAAAAGGTCACCGCCTCGTCAAGAACCACCTTCATCGCACGTGTAATGCCAAAAAAGACGCAAAACCCCTCGTGCACACTCTCGCAGTCTCCCTCCTTAACCGCAATCTTTCTCTCCCTCTAGGAAACATATACACACATATATATACCTAGTCGCACGACAGCGTAGCAAAGGTCGCACTTTCTCTCTCTCTCTCGCATACACTGCGTATAATACGTCTATTTCGAAGCGGTCCAGGAGGGCCGGACGGGCGGTGGTCGGTCGCCGCGTGGCGCGCGGTCGCTTTATTTTTAGAAGACTCACAAGTTATTAACCCCCGCTTGCGTTCGCGCACCTCCCTGGAAATATTTACGCCGTTGTCGGCGTGCGCGCTATATCTTACGCGGAACAACGCCGATCGTTTAGGAGGTTTCACTCCCTTTTAACTGTGCGCTCGCGCGCGCGCGTGGTTCTTTCGAGCATTGGAGAGCAACAGTAGTGCGTGCAGCGGGGGAACAGAAGTGAGAGCGCGTTGTTGAAGAAGAAGTAGAAGAAGGAAAAGAACCAAACAAAGGAGAGAGAGAGGCGTGAGCGCGAGACGCACTTACTCACGGAATGCCGAGTGTGCCGTGGTATATATATATATATATGATACTACTAGGGGTATATACCTGCGTATATTTACCAAGAGTGCGTGATGCCGTGCTGTTTCGATTCCTCTGCGCTCGTGCGCGAATCAAGTGATGCTATATGAAACTTAGTTTTCGCTTCGCGAGAGCCGCTGGTTTTTTATTTAATCCACTTGCGATCGTTATGGGGTTGTTGGCTCTTGCTAGGGGTTTTGGGAGCGATGTGACTTTAAGAGAAGAACAATTTGTACGTGATTAAGCTGTGAGCGATACAATTAGAGAGATTGAGAAAAGTGGGTCGATATGGTTTTGCAAAATTATATATTTCATGCAAATATAAATGCACTTGCTGTTCTTCGTTCATTTTCTTGTTGGTACAGTTATATACACGTGAAGTCAAAGTACCGTAAAACAGGTTTCTCGGCAAATTTGCCAAATTTCTTTCAGGGGTGTTATAAATAACTGATTTTTTTTTAAAAAAAGGAAAAGAACGAACGCTAGTTAACGCTAATTGTTTCTTGTAAAACACGACATCTTCTCGATAAATAACGGATTTTTTTTTTATTTCAACTCTAATTGGGGAATGAAATAATTAAAAGACTAACGTATCCAAGTGTTTATGAATCAGATCTTGATTGGCTGCACTTACTTTGAAAGATTTGGCCTGATTACTCATTATTTGCTGCAGTCAGACAGAAACCTGTATCGTTAAAAAGATTAACGTCATCTAAACAAGCGGAAGTTGTTTTGAAAAGAAAGAAAAATGTTGTGTCTCGCTCGCTGCTGCACGGTGTGCAGTGACGTATACACAACTGAAGTGTGTATATAGATAAGAAGAACTTTCGCACAACGTAATAATACTGCGAGAGTGTTGTGCGATTGTAACGTAATGGGAAGTCTAGTATACTATTGTTTAGGTTAATGGTTTCTTGTATTTGTTTATGTCTTAATTAGGATTGTAATGTAATTTTCATTGTTAAATGAATAACTTAGTTATATAATAGGTATAAAGATAAAGGAAAGTCTTCCATTTCTGATTAATTATTACGAGAAAAAAAAGTAAATGTAAATTTGTAAGTTTTAACTTATTAAACAAGTACGAAACAAAGAATTTTATATATAAAGTATTATTCGTACGAAACAAATGTAGCAGTGTTTCACACTGGTCCGAGTAATAACTCATTTCATTTAGGCAGTTAAACCAAAAGCGTTACTAAGTGACCTTAATAGGAAGAAAAAAATTAATAAGCAGATCCAACATTTTTATGTGCACTGTTAATCGTTCAATTCACAGTCCATTTTTCAAACTAATATATAAAACATTTAAATTGGAATCCATGAAAACCTTGTTACCTTAAACAAAAAAAATATTAATAAAAATTACTATCAGTTTTGTTAAAATAGTCATACTATCTGATACGGCTACCACAGACTGTATAAAACCCAAAAAATTACCTTTCGTTATAATAAATTTTACTATATATTGCTATATACGCACTAAAACTATAGTAAAATTTAGTACTTAGTAATTTTTATAAACCTTTATCTCTGATAACATTTTATCATACTTTTATAAATAAAAATCGAAGTACACAAACAAACAAAAAATAAAAATAAAAATTTAGTTTCTTGCATTTTTCTGTTATATTTCATTGATTTGATACTGTAATTTTCTATAACCTTTCTCTTCAATTATTCTAGCCATTCAAACTGTTGCGCTAATTTTCTCAGAAAAATTCTCTCCTTGTCGTTACAAGCGACTTTTACATAACATATCCTTTACCGGCAAGATTCCCCACGCAGCCGCATTCTTCCTAGAATAGCTCTATATACCCCTTCCAAAAAAGTCATATAATTCCTCGGCAAAAACCGTTCTTCGATCCCCATTGCTACAAAATACCATCCCATCCTGGTCCCCGATATATAAATTCCTCGCCTCAGCCCTCCACAATAATAAATATGCTAATGCGCGACGACCGAGCATCCCGCACGTCTCAACCATAACTCGTTTTCGCACCGCACCTCCCACGAAATTCCCACATCACGTAATAAAAAAATCTCTCCTATTTGTATGTTCCATTTAGGTCCATCCAGAAACCTCGAACCTCGGGCTAGCCCGCGTACCCGCGATGAACAAAAGCGAGCTCAACATCATGATTTCCAACGGGAACACCGGCACCAGCGGCAACAGCAGCAATCACCATGGGGTGACCTTGCGTTCGGTTTCTGGCTCGCCCACTCATTCTTCACACATCCCTGTGGCACGCACCACCTCGAAACTTCAGGAGCGCATAGCTGGCTTGAGATCCGTCTCTGGACTTCAAACGTCCATGCACTCGGTCGGCAACGGCAGCACACCTCCTGGAAAATCGATGTCCGTAGCAGCGCAGAGGGCGGCGTTCGAGCGCCTCGACGCTCATGCGAGTGCCTCGACGACGCAGTCGCAGCCACCGACGACGAGCCCTGCGAAACTTGCGCGCGCGCATTCCAGTGGCAGTGGCAGTCAATTCGGTAGCAGTCAGTCGGTGAGCGAGGTACCGCCGAGTGGCTGCAGGAGTCCCAGGCTGAATAGGAGTAATAGCTTTCAAGACGCTAGCAAATGGAAAAGCAAGTACGAGGACGCTGAGAAGCGCAGGAAAATGTTGCTACAGAAGAGCGAGGCCGGTAAGTTGTTTTTCTTTTTGCATTTTTTTATATGTAGGCATTTGAGGCTTTTCAAATTTTATTATTCATTTTACCACATGTATGCGTTCCGATCTGTGTGTTATACTGCGACCGGCAATATTCATGTTCAACATTGAAGCCGTGATAAAAAGGAACATATTTATCATATAACATCTTTCTTTTCTTCTATACAAGAGCTTTATTATTTATTTAAATACTTTGAGTTTAAAATACTCGAAAGTAAAGTAATAAGTACAAATTCAAATAGATACATTTTATAAATCCGTCACCTTACATGAATCTCGCGACAAAAAGCTTTGTTAAAAAATCTAACACAACGAAGCTCTATATTCCACTCCCCTATATACAATTCTAATCCCCTCAAAATCCACGATAATCCAGCTATACGCGTAATTACACAGCTATATGTATACACCTCGGGCTTAAAAAAAAAACACGATAAATCGAGCAAGTTGAATTAGGAAATACCT
Organism: Torymus tubicola; assembly: GCA_035583055.1. Classification (NCBI taxonomy): domain Eukaryota; kingdom Metazoa; phylum Arthropoda; class Insecta; order Hymenoptera; family Torymidae; genus Torymus; species Torymus tubicola. The sequence continues at coordinate 58,861 of JAWWEQ010048920.1, forward strand.
ATATATACAAGGCGCAAGAATAAAGGGGGCGGGAAGGCTAATGACTAAAACATAGCGGGTATGTGTATATATACATATATATTTTACTCTGTATTCTGCTGCTGTGCGACGACCCTTACACCGAGCCGCGTGGGCGATGAGAACGCGGGAAGCAATTGAGCGCGCGGAAAAGCATGTATAGGAACTTCGAGGGGGAGTCGACAGAGCAGATACGAGGTGGAATGTAGGTCATCCACACTGTAAGGGAAACAGGTGGATTTCACTGTGTGCCTGCGTATACGGAAATTTATCGTGCCCTTTCGGAAAATCTCCGTGCGCGTCGCGTTGCTGAAAAATCGATACGTAATTGTTACCGCGAGGAGGGGGTGTGATTGTCAATCGAAAAAATGTAGATTTTATGGTTGACGATTGAAGGGGAAAATTGTAGAGCAAAGAAGGGTCTTGGTTTGGGAATAAGTGTAAATGTTGTTTGGTTTAATTGTAGCTAAAAATAAATTTTTCTACTTTAACTGCGACTTTTGAAATTATAAGTATATTATGAACTTTTCCCAGAATATCATAAATTTTTTTATTGCATAATTTATTATTATTTTGTGCGTATATAATTTTACAATTTTATCTTTTAAATAAAATATAAGTAGAATCAAGATGTAACTCGATATTCTTTAAGATTTTTTTTCTTATTTTGCCATTTTTTTTCTTTTTATTGCTTATATAAAAAGAGAGTAAGGGGGAAGATGTGAAAAACTCGAAGGGGAAAGTACGAAGGTGTAGGGTCGGATGGATTTGGCGTGTGCGTATAATAAGCGTCGTTGTATCCACGTGCCCGGCATACATAAAAGTTACTTACGTAAAATGAAAATCAGATTTTCAGATGTTATTGTATTGATCTGCATTGATATAAGATAAAATCATTTTATTACAATGTTATAAAAAACAAAACTTAATGCACTATTGTAAGTTACAAAGTAATATTAAAAATGTGTTGAATAAAAGGAAAAGATATATAAACAAAATATACAGATTATAATTTTCTTAAATACAGAGAAAATTTTCAAGCATAGTCTATTATAAATTTTACAATGAGAGTGAGAAGAGCTACATATAACTTTATATATAGAGAAGATAATAAGCAAGTATAAATGAAGGTTATCTAAAAGTATTCATCATTAATGAACGAAACGGTATGATTAACGCACAATAAGTATACTATTATAAAATAATTATGGAAGTTAGCATTGTTTGTATGTCAATAATAATCATAATCATGAAAAAAAGATCTAATTTATGTGGATGTCTGTTCCTTATACTTAATAAGTTTTAACGAATTTTCCTTCCTACTCTACTAGCATTTACCTGTTTTAAAAATAGATAAAGAAGTGAATTATTATGATCTTCGAAAAAAGTAGTTTTAAAATACTATATTAAAAAAATGCTTTATAGCTTTTTCTTTATACATCTATATACCTCTACAAATAGATTCCGAACTTAACAAATCTCTCAAGACTCGACATCGACCGAATACCCTTGCGAAAACAAACAAACCACTCCATCTCCCTTCCATCATCAGTGTACACATTCAGCAAAAAACCGCGCAATCAATCAGCCACGCACCGCAGCTATATTTGCATCTCAGCGCCCGCGCGCGTGCATATATATCAAGAATACTATATAAAGGTCAGCGCGGTTCAGGGTTCGTTCATATATATAGTAACATGCGATAAAAGTTTCGCGGAAGGCTCCAAGTATATGTATATATGCAAGCGTCTCGCTATACGATGACTCCTCTCTCACACGAATGATTCATGCTGATCCGCATGCAGATTGCCGGTGGCTTAGCGACTGCGCGGCGTGCGAATGGATGCTTAGTCATACACGTGTGAGAGACAGATTCTGTGAGAGACGTTGGGATTTTTTTCGGTGTGTAATAAGTGAGACCGGGAGGTTTTTCTGGTTGCGTGTAAGATATGCTAGAGGTTGCGGCTGGTTCACGTTGTGGATACAGGGATTAATGAGGAGAGATGAGGGTCGAAGGGATGTGCGTTGCGGAACGATAAATCATATACGTGTATACGTTCGTGAACGTATACGAGGATCCGTTTTCATTAACAATTACAATATATATTTGGTCATGTGCTTCTGCAAATTATTCATATGTAAAAAGAGTAATTCTATAGTATCGCTATTTTTTAATCTATGTTTGAGAATAGCTTTAATAACGCACTGACGTTTATTTGTCGGTTTGTTTTTTTTTTTAAATTTTCTTTATTACAATATATAAAATTTTTATATATTTTTCAAGGAATTAGTTCAGTTTTATAATATATAAAATGGCTTAAGGTAGTTTAAACATTCACTTGATCTAAGAAATACGAAAATATGTAACTGAACAACTGATTTGAATAAGTGAAACTATATGTATTTGAATATACGAGCAAATATTGAAACAATCAATTTCATAATCTCATTTTGACGAAAAAAAACTTGGTCTTTTCGCCAATGATTTACATGATGTCAAACATCGACTGTACACAATCCGTTACACAACAAACCGTTACTCCAAACTCATTGTCCCCAATAAGCGTAATTTACATTCGACCTATCAATAATAATCACACGCGAAACTGAAAAGAAGCTAAGAAAGACAGACATTCGTATATATATATTCACATTGGACACTTTATTATTGCAGTAAACCGTGAGCATGCCGACTTGGAAAGGAAGTATCAGCAGCTGCTCCGACAGAATGGCACGTTGCAGGTACAAGTGCAGGAAAAAGCTGAGAGGCTGGAGAAGATGCGAATAGGTAAGGCATGACTCATTTTTCTCCTCCGCTGCTTCTCTCTTTCTGCAGCTCGCGAACACGCCAGGCGGTTAACTGTACTATACATATTTTCTTTCGATGAGTTTAGATGTTTCACTATGTTGATAATTTTTTAACGGTTTCAGTATATACTTTTTCGAAAGTTTCAAATTTTCTTGTACATTTTATTATATTTCTTATGATAAATACAAAAAAGATAAATACCAGGTTTACAATAACAATTAAAAACTTGTTTGAAATTAAAAACTTCATGATAATTCGTGGTAATGGTTTCCAAGAAGTAAATTCTACGTTTCAAACGTCATGCAAATAAAATTATTCTTTACTTAGGATATATTGCCCTCTTATGCGATAATGCTGAAACGTTTACGTATGAGACAACTTTTACTTTCTATAAATATTTTCGAACGTACTTAACATACTATTTGTAATCTCACTCGTGACTCTTGCTAAAGAAACTACTGCGACATGAATAACGAGCAAAGATCATCTTGCGAATTCATTCAAATTCAACGTCCTCCTTCTGAATCCAGAGTTATTTTCTCACAATTTTTAAAAACGCGCAATAAACTCGCGCACGAACGATGATACAAGTTAAACCGATCTATAAACTAAGGCCGTCACGTTGTTTTGCAGTTTCCGAGGCGGTGTGCAAGGAATACGAACAGCTCAAGCGGCAATATGACGTCGAGACAGGGGCCATGCACAAGGCCATGCAGCAAGCTTCCCAAGTACGTAGTGATATCACTCTTGCTATAAAGCTTATATCTCATGCATATATACATATTACGCTTGTTCTCTCGCGAAAAGTCTCGATATATGCGCGAGCGAACTGTACCACAGTTGACACCATATTACGTGCGAGTCGTTGAATTCGAGTCTAATCTCGTTTTAAGTGGTGATTTGAACGGACACTTTCAGTGATGACACTGACTCTTTTTTTTATATAGGTGACGTAAACAATTAGGGGTTGTTGAAGGTTTTGGTATCATTTAGGCTGTTAAATATTTAGTTAATTTAATTTTATGAGTAAATATTTTATACATTAACGTCGATTATTTAATTCAGAGTAAAGAGTTAGATTTGTTTGTACCGTATAAATACGTTTCTAATTGGATTAGAAAATAGAAAAATGGATGTAATCAATCGAAATTTAGAGAAATGAGTGATGTTTTGACAGTTCAGAACTTGAAGTATTTTTATTGATAATTTAGCTAATAATCTCAATAGCTCTCAATGACAAATTCACACTAAAAACTAAGTGGCAGTGAATTTTGTACCTAGATAACGGCACGGTTCGAATAGAGTTCATCAAGATACTTTTTTATTCTAGCAAAGAAGTAAAAGTTCTGCATTTTACATCAAAACTATAAACCTAACGTATTTTTCCCACGCTATTTTCATTGTATACTTTATGAAAAACAAATTTGTTGTGTTAGATTTACTTTAATATACTCAGGTTCGATAAAATAAATTTATTTCAAAATGTTAACGTTTTTAATGGATGTTGTTAGTATACCGCACTGTAGTTAATGTATTTTCTTAATAAGTGTAAGCGCAACATAAACATTAATTTCTATAAAGTTTTTACTAAAATAATGATATCAATAATACACAAATTTTTAATGATATCTACGATAAACTCTTAATTTTGAAATCATAGCAAGATTTTCCTCTTGGAAAGGCAAAACTAAAAATATATACTCGTCAAATTGAGAGCAAGTCATTTAGCATGAAATCAGCCGGATCACAGCAATTTAAAAAACATTAACAGTCGAGAGCATGACTTTAAAACTTTTTCTTCGACTTACAGTGGTACAGACAAAACCGCGAGCTGAAGAGGCGGTCGCAGGTGATCACGCAGAAGTACCTGCAATCAAATCCGGACGCCCTGAACGAGTTCGACCTGCCGGACGAGGTCGACAATCAGTCGGACGACATCGAGCAGCTACGCGAAACCGTAACAGGCACGTACAAACACTTCACTTTCCCTCTCTCGCTCTCTTTCTCTCTCTCTCTCCCTCTTGCTCTTAATCTTGACCTCCAAGACTAACGTTGAAATTTTCACGCAGAGCTGAGCCAGGAGGTTGCAAAGCTACAGACGGAGTTGAACGCTGCACGGCTCCAGGAGTTCGAAGCCCAGGAGCAGGTGACGCTACTCACCGCACAACTAGAAGAGGAACGCGCGACTCGGCAGAGCGGTAAGTGACTCTCTGATAAACTTTATATTCGTTTGTTATGACGAGCAAATCGGGCCGTTGATAGCCGCAGGGGCTTTTTTGCTCGCGCGGCTGGTTTGACGTTGATTAGCCGAAGCTGCTGCAGTAGACTAATGAACAGCGAGGGACGAACACTTAACAACAGTTGACATATTCTCTTTTCTTTTTATACGGAAAATTTCTTCGTATACTGTGTTTTATTATGAAAATTTTCAAAATGCCCGGTTATTCAACAAAGTTCATTAGTTTGAAGAAACTTAAGCGTCTTTTTATATGTGCAGTTGTTGATAGTGATGGTTGGTGCATAATTTAAAAATATTGTCAGATCAATTATAATTTTGATAGTATTCTTTTTTCAAAATGTAACTTAACGTACAAAAATATTGATTAATATTTTTTAGTAAAAATTTCACTAGTAATAGTTGTCTTTTTTTCTTTTAAAGATGATCACAAGATGAAGGAGCTAAAAGTACAGAAGGAGAATATGGAACGAGTGACGAAAATGGTTGCGGATGAGGTGCAGACCCTTAAAGCACAATGTGATCGCGAGAGGGAAAACGCAAGGCAGGTGAAATTAGAAGCAGACAGGGTAAGTTCATCTTAATGCATTTTTATAAGTGTATTAACATTATTCAGAAAAAATCACACCAGCAAATAAAATATAATATTCCAAATTTCAGATCCAAAAGGAACGCAATGTCCTGGCTCACCAATCGGCCCTACTCATGGTCGACGTCGGCGATGACCCGAGCGGCCGCCTCTTCGTCGTGCTGCAGGAGGTCGAGACATTGAAACGCTCTCTAGAAGAGGAAAAGCAGTCGCACGCCGCGCAGCTGCAGATCCTGCAGGAAAAACTCGAGGAGAAGGAATCTAACGTCGAGTTTGAGATCGTCGAGGAGAAGCTGAAGCTCGCGGAATCCGAGCTAGAAATGGTGGTGCAGCGAGCCGAGCGAGCGGAAAAGAGCGCGGAATCGTTGCAGGTACTGGTGCGTGACCTCGAGGCTAAAATTGCCGAGCTCGAGAAGAAGGCAAACGCTGCGCCTCCACCACCACCTCTACCACCACCACCACCACCGCCGCCGCTGCCGCCTATGTCCTTGTCAAATCCGGCCGCGAACTCTATCAAACTCATCACCAGGGAAAAGGCGAACGGCGAGAGGAACGGCTCGGCCGTGTCAGACATGGAGAACATGCTCGGCATCGCCAAGAAGTCGCCGCCCGTTGCCCAACAGCCTGGTAAGCGTTATTCAACAATTTTTATGCATGACACGCGATAGCAAAATAGCGCTTATAAAATTAATGCAAGTTGATTATATATCCTATTGAACTTGTCATTTTTTATGGATATAAATAATGCATGTATACAGAACATTGCATGATGAATGAAAAAAAAATTAAATTAATTAGTTTAAAAATATTGTACGCCTTATATGATACTAAGGTATATGAATATTTTTCAATATTGCTCTAGTTCTGTCAATATAATATATATTCTTAATAACACATTTCTGTTTACCTATATTCAATTTAGAGCAGCTGTCAATCAATGTTTATATAGAAATAAAGTTAATAAATCTTTTGCATTTCCAATAATCCAATTATTAGTTTTAATATCATAATGACAAAACCTGTTTTTAGTAATAATTTAAATATAACAAAATGATATAGTTTTAAATAGCTGAATTTATTCATACTAATATCTTTTTCAGCTATTGATGACATAATCAATCAAATTAAAGGAGGAAGGTTCACATTGAAACAGACAGACGTGAGTACCATTTTCAATTTAACTAATATATATTTAAAAAAATATAAACTTGCATTTCTTTAAGCAAAATTTTTAACTTGTAGAAACAAAGGGAAGAAGAAAGGAAGAGAAAACAGGAGGCAGAATCGAAACCGCCCGCCGTATCAGAAATGCTCAGTATTTTGGGGACCATGAGACGAAGAGCAAAGCCAACCAGAAATTCATTTAAATTTTCGAATGGACCATCGTGATTTATAAATACCGTTTACTTATTTTAAGTATATTATAATGTATCTCGAATATTTGTATAAGATAATGTTAAGAAACTGCCAGCTTTTACATGATGTTAATATTATAGGATTTATTATATAAATACATTATAAATCGTTTTCGTTACGAGTACATGTGTCCATATAAATTTATTTCTCCTATCGATTTTATAACAAAAACTATACTTAATCTTGATCAATAGCAAGATAATAAGAAGCAATCGATAAGCGTGATTTAGTTTCATGACTATAAGTTGTCGTAAAGTGTAGAAAAATACAAATATTTGTTTCTACTCACGACTATCCTTAGATGCAATCAAAAGTATAAAATATATTTTCTCGCAACAAAAATATACATTTTCAGTCACAATCGTTTGAAATACCATCGGATAGTGCATGCATTTATGAAATTTGTGTTTTTATTTTATCAATGATCTGTTGTAACTTAGAAGATTCAAACAATAATACACGTCTGTAAGGAACCATTTCATAATCATCTTCTCTCCAGTTGCCTGATAAACCATTATCTGACTCTGTTTGAACAGAAAATTCAAAACTGCTTGTTGCCTCCTCTGCAAATATTTCTTCTTCTGGATTACTCCAAATGACATTTGGTTCATTTGCGGCATTTTTCCTCTTGCTTTTACTCTTTTTCTTTTGGTTTTCTTCATTTGTTTTATATAACTTGCAAATCAATACATAGTATGAAAAGTGGTATGGCATATTTTTGTTAACTGCACGTCTCATTTCTGAAATAAGGTTTTCAAGAAGTGGTACTGAAATTTGGGCTGGAATATTTACAAATCGTTCATTGATTAGCAGCCCTAAAGGTTCAGAATCATTTTCTAATACATTCTTAATCATGGCATTTGTAGAATCAGTTGCATGTTCACTAGCAAGCTGCTGTAACAGCTCCCTCAGTTGTTTTACGCAAGGAACATTCTGAAAAGAAATTAAATAATTAATTATTTATTCAGAAGTTTATGATAAGCAAATTTACATAGAATAAAAATACTTTCTTAAAGAATAGTTATTTAATAGACAATATAACCAAAAAAAATTATGCAGAGCAAAATTGGCCTGTTATAATCTTAAAAGTTTTTAGCTATTTCGATTAATTGCATAAAATGTGTGTGTGTATATATTAAAAAAATTACCTGTCTATCTGAAATATTAACGACTGTTGTGATTCCAAATACATCATTAGCATCGTCATCTTCATCATCTGAACCTTCTACTTCTTCTTGCGATTGTTTAACCACAGAACCAACATAATTTTGAGAAATTATCAGGTCTGTTAGACTGCTAAGGTCTACATGAGCTTTCAAGAAAAGTTGTTGGAGAAGAGTTTTTATTCCATGGAAATCAGGATCTTGAGGATTACGCCCTTCAAAGTCTACTTGGATTTCCATACCCTAAAAATATATGTAATTTGTAAATATTTTGATAGTTCAAAACACATTCTTAATATTTTAAACTTTTTTATATTTTTCTATATATTATTCATCTATTTGAACGTTTATATAAATTTAATAATCAATATTCAGTTTTAATAAAGTTTATTTATATTTAAAATAAAGACATATTTTAATTCTTTGATAATATATGTTTGTGTACTTGTATACAAATTTGTAAAATTTTGATAAAATTAAAATTGTTATGAATATGAAATTTTCTGATTAACGATTCCATAAATTATATACAACAATGGGAATAGAAATTGTAAATCCCTGGAACATGGCAACCAAGCTTACACATAAGTCAGCTGGGCGGACAAAGACCCATAAATTGCGACGGAATACCGGCTCGAGTGCGCATATGTGCCAAGGCCGCAAACGTCAAACGTCAAAATTGAATAATTTCAGCAATAGCAGTATTAAAAAAGATCATTTTTCCATCCTTTGTAAATCTGAAGACCGACAATGAAGTAAAGTGTCTTTAAGGGCTCATGGCAACAGCCGCGTGTGTGCCTCGTGGCACAAGTGAGGTTAGCCGTCGCGCGACACGTGACTCAACTGTTGCACTTTGGAAAAAAATGAGATCGACTGACCTGCTCATCGGCGACATCGTCCTCCTCCTCCTCGGCACCGCTGCTCGAGCCCAAACTCTCCTCGTCTTCGTCGCGTTGATTTTCGACATCGCGCTGTAACTCGCGTCTCTTCACCGGGGCGGCCATTTTTCTGTACTACCCGCAGACGCGCAATGTGTTGCCACCTCGAGCAGACGTATACGTATATATATATGTATATATAGGACTATAGGAGAGAATACTATATACGTATAGATGTATATGCATATATTGTCAGCGCGCCGCGTGAACGCGTCCAACGACCCGATGGGATAGGCGTGTTGCGAGTGGCGACGAGCTCAAAATATATAGTTACGCGCTTATACGGAGGCTTTATGGAAGACGGAGGATGTAGAAAAATGTGAAAGGGATATTAGGCGGAAGAATGAAAGAGGATTCCAGAGATGACACTGTTTTTAATAGTAGATACCTAGTGTAAAGGGTAAGCTATATATAGGATTCGTGTTTTCGTTTCTCAGAAAAGACTTGTATTATAAGAATGTATGATAAACGCTTATTATCGTTGTGATAAATTTATTTTGAGCTAAGAAGCAGAGCTTTTCCTCCAGTTCTTGGATTTGGGTGAAGCTTTTAATTGTCTTTATGCTTTCAGCAAAAAACTGATGGTTAGTCTTCTATTTTTTGGGCTCTGCCAAAACAAAGATGGAACAGATTTTCAAAAAGTAGAAAGAAAATAATAGTTAAAAGTGTCAGAATAATATTAAGCAAATAAAAAAAGTTATTTAACTTTTAATCAAAGCTAAAATTTGTATTAACATTATAGTAATTCCTGCGAAACAGTAATTGTAAATTAAAAAGATGGTAAAAATTTGTCTTTCCTTTAACGGGCTCGCGAGTGATATTTTTAATCATTTCGTATGTATATATAGGTTTTAGAAATTGTTTTTCGTACAACACTATATAGGTATTATTTTATCTTGTATCAATAGTGAATTAAGTCATTGCTGTATAGTAAAAGATTTATTTGTTTATCAAGTTTATACTTTAGTTTTTTTATCTTACTCTATTATTTACGTATTCCGTTATCTCTAAAACAAATAAAATGCAATTGAGCTATAGTTATATAGGTACATTTTTTTCATGATAATTTGCGCAAGCACGCAAATAACTGTCCTTGCGAGCGCCGACGAACCGAGCAAAGTTTGCTATAGGAACTATATATAATAAGTTATACATGAAGAACCCAATGCACAATCTCAGCATTAATCGTGTATACATTTATTTGTATATACAGTTCCTTTAGTTGATTCAGCCTCGAATCTAATGATAATCTATATCCCGGATTAAGCCAGCCGCAATTTGGTTTATGCTAAACTGACATTCAGGCGCGATCACTATATATAACGATTAATAAAGTAGCAAAGGTATAACATCGCATCACCATAAGTATTTAGACGTTTTTCATTGGACACTTTGTATAGTGCTTCGGTAAAAAAATTAAAAAGTTGTTCTATTTTTTATTTTAGAAATATAATATCTATATGAAAAAATATAAAATCGCACAAAACTTTTCTCTATATTGAAAATTTCTACTTTGATTAATTGAACATTGTACAATAAATTCCTGACGAGTCAATACCTATAAAAACGATTTTTTATATCCCTAAAATACAGCCGAATAGTTCGATTTTCATCGAGATATTTCTAATGGTTGTGTATTATAGTGCTTGCGTAAAAATGAAGTTTGTGCATAATCAGCGGAGGTTGACGGGAGAACCAAGTGAGGTGCGTAGAGGGTCGCCATCCTTTTACAGTTTATATTTTTTTCTAAAATATTTCTTAACGACAATAAGTAAGCATAAACATTAGATTTTGTTTTACCCTTGTTTAAACACTTAATAACATCCGATTGGTTTAATTTGAGGTATATAGAATTGCCCTTCTTTTAAAAAACAAATTATTAAATGTATTTAGCATTGTTATTGTGTTTAAAACTGGACGTAACAACTTCTTTAACTGAAGTTAGGAATGGGCAAGCAGTTCGAAAGTTTTCCTTATTTTTTAAAATAAACTTAAATATAATAGGGTAACTTAGAATATATAGTACTTGAAGAATATATGACAACGTAATACTTGATAAACGTTTAGTCTGTGCCAATTCGTATTGAATGCAATTAATCCATTAAATCAAAAACAACGTTTGAAAAATTTGTTATTATTCTACTATTTTTACTGGGTACTATTAGGTACATTTCTGATTGATTTATTTCTTTTTAAAGTACATCGAGTTTTTGTAGAATTACCTTTTTACACTTCCTTTTATTACATAATAAAACGTAATCGTTGTAAGTAATAAACTTGCTCGCTTAGCTGATTTAATGTTCTGTTCAAGTGCATGTAAACCTTGCACAGATGATTGCCTTCTTATATGATCAATTTAGTGTATACACATTCACGCATATCCATACAGGAAAGTATCTAGCGGCATAAGCTTTATAGTAACACTATCACGGTGGACCTCAATGAAATTTCATTTGAAATTGAATATACTTTAGGTTTATAAAATAAAATAGAAATAAATAGCTAAGTTTACTATTTTTACTTTTATTTTGAACTCTGATTAACGCCTTATTAATATAAAAGTAACATGTACAGAATATAAATTTAAAAAAAATACATTCGTAGATTTAATATTAATTTCCCCTCACTCGAAAAGCATTCTTTCTATATGTATCTTTTCCATTCATGTGCTGCAGGTTTAAGATTTATAATAGAAATTTACCTTATACAAAAACATTATTGATAAAGTTGTATTTAAGAATATTTGAATATTAAAGACATTGTCTTTGAATTTTAAGAAGATTTAAAATTTTCATATAATAAAATCGAAAAGGGGCCTTACAAGAAGTCCCTTAGAGCGTTTGAAGATGATATGGAAGGGGGATCATATATGTCGTTGCTACAAATAAATGGTATTTTCGGCGATTCGAAGTATACTAGAGAAAAATTCTTCAGATTTTCCGGACTGATAGATAGACAAGAATATTTTTTATAAACAATCTCCTTATCGTTTAGTTGAAGGTCCATGGATGGCAGTCGCTTTGAATATTAGAGGGCCACATTTACTTCTAGCTAGGAAATCGAAATATTACTATATTCTTGACTTCCAAGAATAAATCAGTAGGTATGCAGAATTTCGACCTCTTCATTTAACTTCGATAGTTTTCGATGACTAAGTAGGAAATGGCAAGGTCTCCAAGTGACGGGTTCGATTCAAACTTTTCGATACATTTTTGGATGGAGAATTGTGAAGAAAAAAGCCTTGAAAAAGGATTCTAATTTTGAAAAGAGTTACATATCATTCTAAAATAGAAAATAAGATAAGAGAAAATTATCTTCATTTACATTTTTAAAAGTTAAAAATCTTGATTCTTTGCTAATTTAAAAAAGTTCGAAATCGAGCATTGAAAGTGCAACAAATATGCACTCAGTCGAATAGCTTATCGTTAAGATGAAACAGTGTAATTTTAGTAAACTTTAAATTTTTATTACTTTGTAAGGAATCAACATTATTTTATTTTTGAATATATTTAAACATTACCGTTTTAAGAAGAGGCATTTTCAAGACGATAGCCTTCTTCATATTTCTACGTCCAAAAACGTATCACAAAATTTAAGACGAATTCGTGACCCGCAAGTAGTATACATACTTGTAGTTAGTTATCTGAATAATTCTAAGTTATCTTCTAATTAAAACCGTCACGATGTTTCTTCTAAAGTCGGGAATTGTCACCATTATGATGATGCTATCCAGATAATTAATAGGTTGGACAGCCTCAACATCTTACCAAAACTGACTAAAATCTCAATTAATTTGCTAAACTTGAGAAACGGGAAAAAGAATCGATTGCAAGAGAAGATCATGCAGCAAATACATATGACGTAAGTTTTTATTAACTGATAACGAAAACGATAGTTTGTGATCAAAATCATTGGCAAGTTAGAATGCAGTAACCAGAAAAGCATCCAGTAGACTGTTATATTTTTTATACGTGTCAAAAAATTGATATAGTCTTGCATTTTTAATGACTGACTTTTCGGTTGTTAATATTTTGTAGAATGCGTATGACTTTGGTGCTAGATACCTTTCACGTTTTCAAAAAGATGTTTTACAAATATTAAACCATGTCAACCCCTCCCCCCCCCTCCCTCTCCCCCGTTACTCAAGATTATAGGAGCACCGTCTTTACTTTACTTTTTTGTAAAATGTAGTATCAAAAACCAACCAATTATGCTGAAGAACTTCACATATACGTACCAATCACTTGGGATAAGTTTGTTTTCTTTGATCAAATATATTAAAAATATACTAATGTTTACTACAAAAGATATTAAGTTAGCCCTAATCAAACTGCACCTTCATTAATGCTCATAAGGAGTCACGGGTTATCGCGTGCACGTATATATATGCAGGATTTTCCACGCTTCCTCCCATACCTATATATATACTATACCTACTCCCGTTCGCGCGCGCGGGACATATTTTATCGATCATAAATTCGCGGAGAGCTCTGCGCGGGAGAGCGCAAGAGAAACGAGGCAGAGGTGGGAGACGAAGAGGAAACACATGCGCCGCGAGCAAAAACGCGAGTGCGCACGCGGGCGACGACGAGAGGCGCGCAAGAGTGGAGGAAGCTTGCAAGGTTCGCGCGCGCGAGTGATCGGGAAACGAGGAAATTGTGTCTTGGTCTTGTGGCTCTTTCGGATTGTCTTGTAGAGAGACGCTCCAATTTCGGTAGGTCGCTCCTCGCTATGCTCTTGTCCTTGGCTGTTCTCGAGAATGCTAATGTGCGCTAAGTGTATGGCTTTCGGCCTCTCTCTCACTCGAGTGAGAGAGAGAGAGAGATGTCGAGCAAAAGTGGAGCGAGACACGCGCGACTACTCTCGATGGGGGTTTTAGAATGCTTCGGAATTACGAGCGATCATTGTTATTGACCTACTTTTCTTATATTCACTTTTACGAGAATTCATTTATCATCAAATTCAGCTTTTTTTTCTTAAATGTACAAGTACAATCATTGATATGTGTTTATAGACATACAATAGACTATTTGTCTGCATTAACACTGTTGATTGTTTTGAAATTGCTTTTTATGATTTGTTAACAAAAAGTGCCCATAGAACAAACGTGACTACGATTTCCATGCGTCCCGTAACTAATCCGACCTCTACCACAATTTTGTTCACCATCCCGGTAATCCCCGATTTGGTAGTCGGGTACTACGTGGTCAGAATATTTGCTTTGTATACACAGAATTATTTTGTCGAGATTTTTCCTTTGGTCCTTTAAAATTTAATAAACGTTCACTTCTATCAGTTCGTACACTAAAATAAACCAGGTTTTTGAAAAAACTATTTTCTTAACTTACATTTCTGTATATTATACAATTTAATTAACTATGAATACGAGACCTATCATTTAAAAAAATTGATTAAAGAAGCAGAGCATAAACTAATATCTCACGTTCCTATAGAACTACTCGGCCCCCTCTCAATTCCCTGACTCACATTTCCGTTCAAAAATCAATCTACATTATTTCCTCGCGCGAAGCCTCGTCCGAGCTCCGTTGAATTTTAAGAAGCTCCGAAAGGCTCCGCTCTTTCTATTTCTCCCTCTCTCTCTCTCTCTCTCTCTCTCACCCTCTTTCTCTTACCAAGGCCTCGAAAACGGGCCGTTGTCGGCGCCTCTCGAGACTCTGCTCGCTCGCGACAGAGCCAGAGAGAGAGAGAGAGAGAGAGTGCAGAAATTCGATTAAAGTCACGGTACGCGCTCGTTCGCTCGTGGAGCAGCGCAACAGAGACAGGGAGATCGATGGGCTCTCGACAGGAGGGAGCAAGCGAGAGAGAGAGAGGAACAGGTGATCGGCGGTATACGAGAGGCGCTGAAAACGAGGTGTAAATTTTTTCACGCTCGCGCCGCGGTCGTCTCTATATGTACGCGCTCGTGTACCACACCATGGATAGAAAAACGCGACCGATAGGAATGCACGCAAGGGAGAGAGAGAGAGAGCACGTAGATATCGTGTAAGTGGCGTCGTGTAAGCGACGAGGAGCAAAGAGCTTGCGGAGGGAAAATGAAAACGTCTGCGAGTGAGGCGCTCTCTCTCTCTCTCTCGTCGTACGCGCGGGTGAGAGTGCGCGACAGAGTAGTGAGTGAGTGAGTGAGAGAAAGAGGAGGAGGTGTACGGAAGGGGTGCGGAAGGAGAGAGAGAGAGAGTGAGAGCGCGAGGGTGGCAAGCAGTCTCCCACCACAAGGGTGGCAAGGAGTAGGGATAGAGTTCTGCGGCTCTCCGCGGGCTAGGCCGCCCGCGACCGGCCAGAGTCCGGACTCCGGCCGCCTGCGCGAGCTGCACCGGCACAACGTTCCTCTCTCTCCCTACGTGCGTCTCTTATTATCCATTATTATTATTATACTATTACACGGCATTCTCCATTTTACTTTACCGTTCAATTTACTTTAATCGCGAGTGAGGAGGAGACGCCGTTCACGCGCTACCGCGACATTGTGTATATATGTGTGTGTGGTCTTTCTGGGTGCTTGTGCGCGAGTGAGTATATAAGTGCGCGAGCTTTTTGTCTCTCCCTCAGCGGAGGAAGAAAGTCCGAGAAGATGTAGCTGGGGCCAGGGATAAAGTCGGATATTCCCTGATTTATTCCGTATATTGCCGGTTCGTATATGGGTGGGTAGACGCCACAGGTTACGGGGGGATACGATCAGCCGTTTATGCTGCTTTCGCGCGGGATTATTTATCGCTGAATGTTCATTGGGAAGATTTTTCTTTGTGTTGATTTTTTTTTTCAATTTTGGAATAAGGGAGCAAATTCGTAACGGTGGTTGTTTCGGTTTTTAATGAGAGCGTTGGAGCGAGTTTTGCGTTGAAGTTTGTTTTAGAAATACAAGTGATAACTATAGTGCTTAGATAGTTATCGAAATGTGCGTTTACAATTAATGATCACTACTACGGTTGATTGCACTGAGTGGTACCTTCTAGATGTCTCGATATTGCACACGTATCTTTGTTAACTGTGACGTTGTGGAATACGCGAAAAAACGATCTCTCAAGGTACAGGACCAGTTTGCTAGCTCGTTATGATGGATATTATAGATGTTTGCTCGTTTTCATATACATATATTTATATGTGTAAACACAAGACTGACTGACACGCATACATATGCAACAAGTTAAAATAAACATTTATACAAACATGTCTATACAGCAACGAAAAATACAACACAAATTAACACTTGTAAGCTGCTGTGTATAATAAAAGTTTAAACAATAAAACAGTATTATCAAAATCTAACCCTGAATTGTTGACTCTTCGTAACGTGCATCGTGCAAGCTTGATTATTCTACCTTCGCGCTCTCTTTCTTTCTCTTACTTTGGATTACATCTATATATATTTATTTGCTAGAGGCGGCGAAATGTTATATTAGCAGCCGATTAAGCTTGCATTATGAAATTTGGCTTCGCTGTATTATATATAATATATTATGGATGTTTTAGCAATGTTTCATTAGACGATATTCGATACATCGATCATCTACTGTAGCTCTTGATGTGACGAAAGTTCGCTGTATCGTGCGACGTTTCTCTCATTTGGTGCTACATCATCATGCGTGCGCCTTCGATGTTTTACTTTGATACAATACTTACGTACGTTGTTGTGTACAGCATAGTTTACATATAGGCTACGAAACGTTCATCATTTTTATAAGATGGTCACTAAAGTGAACGAAATTCGATAACGTAATTGGATATCAAAATTTATGATAAGTACGGAAAATCCAAAATTTGAAAGTAAACGTTAAAAGTGCGTTATTACTATTTGAATTTCATTCTACATCATTACCTTATATTTTTCTCGTCTCATTAAATACTAGCATGAATTTTCAGCGTTTTTATATTCTTTTGAATTATTTAAATGTTTAGTTTGATTAAAATAATCGTAATTATATGGGAAATCATCGTGGTTAGTGTTTATTTATGTTACTATTCATGCCTTTATTATATTACAGTATACAGAAAACCGCTTTGAACTTTATGATTTTTAAATAATATTTCTTGATATGAGTACTGTGTGGATCATCAATATCAGTTGACATTCAAACCATATTTATTGAATATGATACTTGAGAAGTGCGAAAATGCATATTATCAATAAAGGTGGTTTGATTCACTGGTATTATCAATAATGATAATATATTAGTATATTTTTAAGAATAATACATTCATTTTTTATTACATTAAAAAAATATTCCATTAAACTATTTCTACTTTTAATTGAATGTTTAGGATTCTAATTAAGGTACTATTTGAAATTCGTTTTAAAGTATAAGGCAAGGCGTGAAAAACAACAAATTTTCGATAGACCATGCAAAATATAATAATGCTTTTCTAAAATTCCTACAACTTTCCTAACCTGATTTAAAAGCATTTCTGATAAACTCAAATTCATCACATTTATCGAATACTCAACGACGCAGCTCGTATTAAATAAATCATTTCCGACGACATGTAATAATATTAAGGAACTTAAATAAAAATTATCTCCTCCATCACACCAGTCACCCGAAAAAAGCCATCACACCTCTGCCACCTCGGCAATCCCATTGACAATACTCGCGCGATAACCAACTTCCGCGCAATCGAACCGCATCTGCGCGCTCTGCACCTACACCTATGTACGCGTGAATACTACTACCACTATATAGATATATAAGTACATACACACATGCTCGCACTCGCGTAATCGCCTCTTCCGTTTCTTCAGCAGCCAATTAGCACACAAAGCAGCTCCTCTCACGACGCAAGGGCATTTCAATTAGGTCGCGATATTATTCGCAATGTTATGCCATTAGCGCGAAATGTTAAGGGTCGCACTCGAGCATTTTTGTTGTGCATAAAAACCGTTCCGAGCTTGTCTACTGGTAGTCGGTATGTAGCAGTAAGTAGGTGGGTTGATATTTCGCCGCGCGGAGTTGATGAACTGGGCGGATAAGGAGCTTTTTCTAGACGTTTTTCTTTCCCTTTGTCGTGAAGGGTAATTGGATAAGATGTTGGCGTTTGGTGGGACGGTGATAATTAAGGTGCCTTTATTTTTATTTAATGAGAATGATGGTCCACTTTGATATATTTTATTAGATTGAACCGGTCAAGTTCAATGGAAGCTTCTATATGAAAGTTAAAAGAATATTACTTTGCAATATGAGATAACATTAAAAAGCTAGGTTTAAAATTAAATTTTTTTTGGAAATTAAAGACTGCATTGACTTATACTAGAGTATTGAAATATATTTCATATTAACCAAGAAATGAGCAATAAAGCTTTTACAAATAAAAAAAATAAAAAATAATGTTTGTGCAACTAATCTATGTATTTTTAATGAAGCTTCAATAGTCACCCACTGCAAGACGACTCAGAGTTAAGGAAAACAATAATTACTGTTCAAACTCCAATTCTTGATTTTATTGTACTTTGTTAGCAGTAGCTATGGCGTTGTGTAAGTCTGACCTAATTGCTGAAAGTTTGATCTTAAGATGAACGCAATCACGATCAATTATTGTGAAAATGAATGTCTATAGTTAACGTAATGACTGCTGTTGTTGAAACTTTATTGAAGAACGCCTAGCTTCTAATTCACTTCTTGGAGTCTTTCTGCATTGATTTTCCCTCACTTGTACTCCTTTTTGTCAATTCGTTTTTCAAAAGTGTGTACATTAAAATTTTAAAGAAAGGTAATGCGTAAGTTATGTAATATACATAATACTCAACTTGGATGAATCAATCAGTTTTCAATTGTATGCATTCGATTTTATATTATATTTTTTAAATTTCGCGCAATAAAAAAAATGTTCACTAATGTAAGAAGATAAAACGTAGCTACTGTATAAAATTTTAGTACAATTGAAAAAATGTCAGAATTGTTGATTTATATGAGCAGTAAATAATGGTTGTAAAAAGTTTTATTTTATTATCAATAAAAAAAGAACAAGAAGAAAATCCATAATAGAGAAAACAAAATCTATGAAGTCAAATTTGAAATTTATAGCCGTAACATAATTCTTTCTAAAATACACTTTATAAAAACACAAATGTGATTTTCTTCGCGTTGAAAGATTCTCTTTCCTCGCATAAATTTTAATTTATGATATATTATATATAACCGATAAAATGATTTAAAAAACGATGTCCCCGTTTATACATAATTTATGATTTTTGGCGGGTTATAATGCCAAAGTACATCTATCTATAAATAACACATTTTTGTATCACAGTTTTAAGTTTAAGAGTATATTGCGTTAAGAAAATAAATATTTTGTGTACAGTAATAAAATACCGCGTGTATGCATTATACTACTCTGCCTGTAACAGTCTATCCCTTTAAAAGGTCCATGAATCTGTAGACGAAGTAAGTAACTCGAATACCTCATTTTTAATATTCGGAATCAAAACATCAATAAAAGTAAAATAGTCATTAGTCTTGTGATTTTATGCATCTAATGAATTTTCATTCCGCATTATAAAATATAAATAATATGCATAATTCAAGTTTTCGACAGCACGTGTGAAAAATAACATTATTTTTAGTATACTTAAACTAAAATTAATTATAATTTACGTTATGGCAATCTCTCGATCGACTCCTACGCAAAGGGTATAAGCTCACCGACGACAAATTTTCATTCTCATTAATATTCCTTTCGTTTCGACAAAAGTACAAAACTATACGACTATATCCAATTACGCGCACCTCGCGCTAATATTCACTTTTCGCCCACCCTTACATATATACTCCCATCTTCTTAGCACGCCAGTGCACCCGAGTATCGCTGTTATACCTTCTTACACTGCGCTGCGCGTTGAAAATTCGCCAAGGAAATCCGGGCACGTGCTCGTAAAACTTTTTCGCGTGCGGCAATGAAATTAAGCCATCCGGCTACATCATAGGGGCGTGTTCGGGAGGTGGAGGAGGCGAGCGCAACTGGTTGATTTATTATCTGAGCGCGCGGGGGTGGCACGCTCGCGAGCTGAGCTGGGGCTCATTTCGATTTTGCTTGGCAACGCCGTTTGGCTTTTTTTTTTCTTTCTCTCGAGTGCGCGGCTGCGACGCGTTGTATGGAGATTTTTCTCTCGGCGTGGTTAGGATACATCGACCCTCGCCGTCGAGGCTTTGCCACTTACTTTTCTGGATTCGGATTGAATAATTGATGTAGACTGTTATGGAAATTTCGAACCAGTAATTTAGTAATATAGTTCATTATACCCAGTAATTTAATAATAGTTTATTGATTTTTACATTTTGCAGCAATATTTTTTTATAGTGAATTTAGAATCGAAATACAATATATGTGCCCAAGTCCAAGATCGTATGATTATTTTTGGAGATATTTAATAGTTAAAATTTTTATTTTTTAAAATATTTCTTTTTTATTTCATTGAGACATAAATTTTATGTTTACCGTTAAAGTTCTTTGGATAAAAGTATTCATTATGGTAATTTTAAAATATATTTCAGGTCGATATATTAGTTTGAGAAATTTATACATGCCTATAGTTATTTATTGGCAATAGTTTATATATAGTAAAGTTTACAATTTATGAGAAGTTATTTTTACATATTTAAGTCACTAAAAATAAAATTTCATAATTAACATTCTTATTCTTATATCAAGCAACCTCAATATTTTTAATAGTACTCTCTAAAGTTGAATTAGTGAGAGTTGCTCTACCATTTCAATTAGTGGAAAAGACTACTAATTTTTATTTTTTTTAAACTACTAATCAAATTAGTAGAGAACACAAATTAAATTAATAGTTTTAAAAAACTACTGAATGAAATAGTAAATATTTACTAATAAATTAGTAGTCTTTTCAACTAATTCAAATGGTGGAGCAATTTTTACTAATTCAACTTTAGAGAGTAAATATTTACTATAAAACTTCTTTTTCGCTTACTCTTTAAAACTTGAAAAATCATAAAATAAAAAGATTTATTCTTATCTTTCTCAAAATTGTTTACACTCATCACCTCTAATGCCATATAAGCACCTCTATTATATATAAATCCCTATATAATTAAAAATACATTAAACTATCAGCAACGTCGTGCCACTGCCAAACAAAAACCTAATCAAAACGCGTAGCGCCCCAGCAGTTCTATTCCCCCATGCAAAAAATATGTTTTCCGTTAACCGAGTGCTGCGCGTCCCTCGCGCGTCCGATTGAATTGAGCGGGTGGCCGCCGCGCGCGGTCGCAGAGAGGAGCGCACGCAGAGCCTCGCTCGCACGCGAATTAAACACCAGCGCGCTCGCGCATTCGGCCAAATTGCTTTATTCAAATGGCCGGTTTTCTATAGTCGTAAACTCGCTTATCGACTTAACGGCTCTTAACGCCACCCCGGGGCGCTATTACTCCCCCGCGGCGTTATATACTCTCTCCTCCCCCTTGCGTTACCCATATCGCCCGTTTCGTTTCGTCCCGAGCCATAGTCGTCTTTTTACGAGCTATAGAGGGTGCACCTAGAAGAGGGAGAGCAAGAGGAGGGCGCGCGATGCAAATTGACGTTTTACGGCGCGATACAAATTCAATCTTTTCTACGTTCATTGCCGGCCTCGCCATTTCATGCGCGCACGCGCGAACGCAGCTTTTATTTGGCAGTCGGATTAATATACTGCGAGCTCTGGAAATGTCGGGATGAAATAGTTCGTTCAGATTTTTCTAGTTGGCACGAAGGATTTCGTTTTATAATAACGAAATGAAACGGTTTTTTTTTACAATTAACTCATGAGATAGGGTGTATATGTATATTCGTTGAATTTTACAACGAATTGCAATCGGCAAATATTTGATATAATAACGATAACGCTATAAAGATTATTTAACAAAAATGTTCAATGTATAATGTAGTTTTTAGGAAAACTAATTTCAAAAAGGTACTGAACTTTTTTATTTTTTATCGTTTTAAAATTGTTCATAACCTAGAATTGTTTTGTTATAATTTTTGTTTAGACCAATAATGTGCATTGGGACATGTATTAACGGACATGTGTTAACATAAAATTAACGAAAAGCCAAAATTCGCAAATCATATAGAATTGAATTTTATAGAAGTTAAAATCTTCCTCGTTAGATGGCGCTACTAACCCTTTTGAAATACTCATATCAAGGATTACAATTTATGAATAATTTATAAAGAAAATTTTTGAATTATACATACTAGAATATATATTTAAAAGTAAAAAAGAGTTCTAAACTTATTTAGGAATAGATACAATATTCGTGCAAAACCTCAGAAAATATATTTTTATATGTTGTGTAATAAGCTTACATTAGTGTTAAAAAGGTAATAATACAAATAAAGAACAAAGGGTCTTTTCACACTGTGTGTTTATTCTTAAAATAAACGATTCGCATTGTAAAAAATGTTTCGATAATATCCACAAGAAATAAAAATTCACTGTTGGTATAAAGTTTATGAATCTTTTGATTAATTTTTTGTGAAAGATGATGAACTAACATGTCAAAAATCGAATATGACCTTCCTCCGTCCACATATACTTTTCAGAATATCGATTCTTCGTCCGTATATATACGTTTACGGGTCATACTCGTGCGCAGAACTATCGCCATCAATCACTCGCCAATGATCGCTCGACGATTACGTTTAATGCCCTTACCCCGAAAGTCTCTGTCTCTTTTTCTTTTTTTCCTGACTATATCCCTGCCAACTCAAATCCGTCCCTCGCCGGACGCATTCCAACGGAATCCTCGTACTCCTTAAACGATGTCCTTGCCTCTTCCTTCTTCCCTTTTTATTCTCACTAAATCTGATATCTCTTTCGCACCCGCTTTTTCACCCCGTACCCTAATTTACCATTCTAATATCGACCCTTCTTTTCATTTCCTCGGTTTCTTTTTCCGTTTTTGCTCTCGTTTAGAGCCGGGTTCTTTCCCATTTTCCAACTCTGCGATTTATATAGGAATTACGTTGAGAAATATTTGTATGTCTTGAGCTAACACCGCTGTTGTGAATGAAAATTATAGTATATGTTTAGAGTTTAAAGTAATTTTTTTTTTATTTATGACATAAAAGTAATTTCACATTTATTTTAAGTTTATTTTAAAAAGTTATTGAAATTGTAGTACAAGCTATAAATATTTACGTACGTATTTAAGGATTTTTGTTATTAAAATTTATGTATTATTGTTGATAGTTGAAAAACACTAAACATTTTAAAAATGTTATATATTAGTTGATATATTATAATAATGAAAAACTAATTCTTGTTTTATAGTCTGTGAAAAACTATCGTTTCGGTGGTATAACAGCATTAAGCTTTCAGTTTTGTTAAGTCATGAAATACAAGTGTGTAGTTCAGGAGATATCATATATCATTGATCTTGTAAAGCGAGTTTTTGTAAATTTGATAGTTAAGAGTATTTATGAGTTGTTATAGTCATATTTTTAGTGTCTGCAAGAGTTTTATCATATAGAAATCCTTGAAAAATAAAATAGCTGATAACGCATTTTGTAACCCTGAACAATAATAAAAAAAAATTATATTATACCAATATCTGGAAAAATATTGACTAAATAAATGAATATATTCGTTAAGTTAATAAGATAATAATCAACATAAAATTTGTAACTGTCTTAAGTATCAAGTAATAGTGTAATATTTCTATAAAAGTGGTTTTTAAAATGAAAGAATTAGCAATAGTACATATCACTAATTTATTAACACATTACAATGAAAATAGTGTTAATTGATTTAGGTACCGTCAATAAAACTTTTTTTTTTTAAATTATTTGTATAAATTTTATCTCATATTACTTAGTCGTTACAGTCTTGCAAATGAATTGTAAGAAAAACTATTACATGATTTTCCCGTAGAATTATTATTTAGCTATTTGGAGAACGGTCCGGCAAGTTTTTCCATCCGAACGTTTACCTGGTGGACATCGAGCACTGCCTTTGAAAATATGTACAGATTGGTAGGTTGCTTGCGTTCCTCCCAAGAAGTTAAGCCCTGCCCATGGTGCAGTATCTATATTGGGTAAAATCATAACCAAGCTGAATATTAAGACGAAAAAGATTTTGAACTTCATCCTACAAAAATAAAAGTATTTAATGAACGGTAGTTAAAATGGTACAAAAATACGAATTTTAAATATACTTGAAATAAATTCCAACTTATGATCTTTAAAATTACAAGGCAATAGATGCTAACTGTTCGAGTGACTGCGCAAAACTGAATGAATTTTGCGTTTTTCTCAGATATGTAGTCACAGACGCATGGAAAACAACAATGAATGAATACGAGATGCGTTTGTCGCGTGTACAGGATGTCATAGAGAT
This sequence comes from Torymus tubicola, assembly GCA_035583055.1. Taxonomy (NCBI): domain Eukaryota; kingdom Metazoa; phylum Arthropoda; class Insecta; order Hymenoptera; family Torymidae; genus Torymus; species Torymus tubicola. Next base: position 83,376 of record JAWWEQ010048920.1, read on the forward strand.
AAAATAAAACAAACGCACACCGATAATATATTTTATATATTTGATAAATACATTATATGAAAAGATAAATGGAAAACAAAATAGTTTTATAAATTCATATTTTTATGACCATGCTATCTTATTCTTTAAATATACACTTTTTTTTTCTTCTATGGACTTTGAAAACCATAATTATAATACAGAACGGAAAAATGTTCGTTTCAATATTATTATATTATCGAATATAAATAGCATTAAACTAAAAGAAAAATTAGCTTAATATTGTAATAAATACAGCTTATAATACCATAAATATTTAGCTTTGTGGGCTGCACGCGCATCTATCGCGAATCAGGTCTTATCGGAGAATCATCGCTCGGGAACTTATTAAAGCCCCAGCTGACCCTGTCACGTGCATAAATAAGGGGATCTTCCTGCAGCGCGGGATGTCTCGCTCGATCGATCGCTATACCCGAGGAGTTTGTCTCGCACCGCCGATGATCTTCGTTTCAGCTCGAACATCCCGGGAGTCCGAGTACGGCTATATATATACAGATGTATACCTATCGGAACGGCCGCTGTTTGACTAAATTGAAAACTATTCGAGGGTGACTCTCTCTCTCTCTGTTTGGATCTCGTTTTTCGAGGTAGTTTGGGGGAAAAAAATACGAGTGAGGAAGCTTTTTTTTTGGTAGACATCCCGAATTGGGATGGTGGGCCAGGGTGGAGGGGGTTAGATAAGTAGCAAGCGTTAAATGTTTCCGTATATAATAAATTGAGATGGTTATTAGGATTGTTTGGAAAGTTATACGGGACATTTTATGTATTTTTTTTTTTGGTTTATTAGAAAAAACTAACTTATATTCTAAAATTAATTTTTATTGTTATGCGTACTTGAATTGGATATCGCGTGAATTATCATCTCCAGACATTTCTGCAAACCGGTAGATATGCAATATCGTATATTAAAGAGATTAATTTATATCAATACAATATGGTTTTTAAGATACGTTTCAATACATTTACTGTACTTTTTTCTAAATCAGCAGACAAGTACTGATAAAATATTATATTGTTCATTATAAAACGTTTTATCTAAAAGTTTTCACAGAAATTTCTTACAAAGATTATACTTGTGCAGTACCCATGACATTATTGTATTAGATCCCTTATTGCAAAAAAAAGTTTCTTTATTCTATACACTTTGTCAAGATAACATGACCTACTAGTTATTGTAAAATATTAGGTAGTTGACTTTCAACATCCGTTTACTTTTCAAAACATTAATAGTTCCTTTTTTTAATTTTAGCTCTTTTTATCTTTATGTTTCAAAAGCCATCGGTTAGGCTTATAATCTAACGTATATGCGAAAAATAATTTTGTTTCTTCGAAGTTTTACACATATTCCACTACAACTAAAAACTTTACGATTTTTTTCTGCGAATTGTAGATATATTTCTCGTCTCTTTCTCACGTCATATTTGAGTACTTATATTTTCTGAGAAAACGAATATTTTCAACATGCACTGAGAGAAAAATATTGTTATAGTTAACATAATATATTCGATTTCGGGCCAATTATACTTTTGTAGGCAAAAATGTTATTGTTACGGCAAGTATATGGGCGTATTTAAACCAAATAGCTCACATATTAACTATTAACATATATTGTAACTGTTAACATACGTATATTAACTGTTAAAATACGTATGTTAACCGTTACAATATATGTTAAATGTTAAAATACTAAAAATTACAATATACGTTAACTATAATCATATTGTTTTCTTAGTCAGTCAGAATATTTATTTATTTACCAGAATAATATATATATATATATAATAGTAATTGCAATTAATTAAATTATTCATATTTAATTTTTTCCATAATATATTCTAAAAAAGTACAAATGAAGAAGCAGTTTTATTGAGCTGAAATCTAATAGTGGGTTTGTTCTTATTATTAAACGGAAAGATAAATTATACTTGATTAGAAAAAATATAGGTTGCATCTGGATAAAGGGCAAATAAATACAATAACAATGATTATTATACAAAAACCTATTATTCTCTCTTTCTCTCTTACAAAGTTCTTTATCTGTCTCTGTCTACGGAATGCCGCTCGACACACGCGGTGCTTCGTAACTATAAACTTTATATGTTAACTATTAACATATCCAATATTTGGAATAAAATATGCATTGTATCTAGAAGATTGTACTATAGTTAACCCAAATAAATTACACAATTTTCATTAAGATATTAGCTAATTTTAATGTTATCGTGTGTACACGTTAACAATAAAGATATTTTTCTCTCAGTGTGTAATAGGCGTTTTTCACTTTCTTCGATATAATTTTCTTGTCCAGCTTTATAATTAATATAAAAAAGAAGTAATTTTTTCTATCGAAACATCGCACGCTTTAACAGAAGTATCCTTTATTTTAAGAAGAAAAAGCCATATATAGGTTAGCAGTTGGCAGTTTAATTATCATCCGGCGGAACTATCCTCCATCAAACACCTGATGAAAAGCAATTTGCCAAAATTCGCGTACACTTTCTCCGCAACGAACAGCCTAGAGGAAAATACGAGAGGTTCGAGCCCTTGAACGCTTGAACTTCCTGGGTCGGCGTCACACGTGTAGTACGCGCACTCGGGGCACTCGGGAGGGGAGGCGGGGATAAAGAGGCTGTGCGGTGCGGCGCGGCCCTTGGGGCTATTGCGCGTCCGGAGTATGTGCACAGGGGCCGGAGGAGGCGAGCGAGCGTCGGGTAAACAGTAAATTCATTTCGATCGCGAGACGAGTCTGCCCCTGATGATGATCCTTGAGTCCTCGCTCGCCGACGGGTTATTAGCCGGCCCGTCTACGAGATGTGGCATTTGAATATATGTGTGTATAAATAGATATGGCGGGACGATGCGCAGCTGGGTCCTGGAGGAATGAAAATATCAAAAATAGGCTGTTCCGTTTATAGTCATTTGTCTAGAAATAGATACTTTTAAGTTGTTGCTAATATATTTATTCGATTGTTTAAAAAGTCAAAAAAGAAGAATAGAGGAAAAAGCTAAATAAACAATATAATATTTTTTGGATAACCATGAATCTCTTCTGACAATAAGAGCTCAACAAATATTTTTCAAGTTGATACGGTTGCCTTGACACAAATTTTGGTGGTATTTCATTTTGTATTTAGAAAGTCTGTATATATACTTATACAAAATATTATAACATCCTTTTTACGAAAAGTAAACCTGTAGTCCAGTGGGAATCATTTTTAGTAAAATCAATACACAGTCGCCTTGACCTCAGCGCTGTGGATTTGGCTGAAGTTGCAAATGGTTTTCCAATAGTAGAGATTTTTATTGTGGATTCTTTTTCATTCTATAGGCATTGCTCTTTTGTTTTCCAGTCGATTATGTAATGTCGTAATTGATGTATTATAAAACAAGTCAATATTTTTTTCATTGCTTTTTATTTAAAATTAGTTCTCAAAAATATATAGTCACAGAGAAATGATGAGTTTTAGTTAAAAGTAGTGTCATGAATCTAAATGCTTTACTGCTCGCTCCCATTCAATCTGTGAACATGATAGTTTATTATATTGTAGATGAAAACTAGATTAAAGAACGAAAGTAATTCTTGATTGAGTGCTTACAAAAAGTTACATAAATTTAAAAAAAAATTTAAATAGATAAAATATTTATAACGTGCTTTTCATATATCTTAACTATATTTAATAGACAATAACCATTGAAATTGAAATTATCATTGAACTTATGAACCATTGAAATTATTAGTCTTATAGCACTACCATTATCAAAATTTGAATTTAATAATATTTGTGTTATAAGAAAAGCAACTATAACGAAATTTAAATTCAAAACGAAAAATAATCAAAGGGCTTATTTAGACTAGTTCAGCATTAGTAAATAATATTGTGAAATAAAGTATAAATATTATACCAAAAATCATGCAAAATTTAAGGACCACAACAACAGCGATTAATCGTCCAAAAAATCCTCGCTCTGTCCTTCGCCAAACGCTCTGGACTCAGTTTTCGAGCCGCGTAGAATGCTAGCCGTTTCCTGTCTGCGCTTTTCATCGCGGAGTTTGTTCAGGGACGTCCGTAAGAATCGTTTTGATTCTCATCCTTCGCCGGTCCTCTTTCATTTCCGCCTGCGCGCTTCTCTTTCTTCTCATTCGTTTTCTGAGCGCGCGACGCGCAGTGCCAAGGCTCCGAACTATATATTATAGAGGATCGAATCGCAGTGCGTTATACGCTGCGACTTTATTCCTTTTTCTATTTTTCGTTTGTTTGTTTACCTATACGTATTTTTTGCAATAATTGATTAAAGTATTTACTTATAGTGGTACTGCATGTGCCAAGCGAAAGTACTTACTTGTTGAACTTTTTTATATGAGGATAATCAATACGTATTTAAAATCAAAGTATTCTTTTATTTTTAAGTTTTTCGATGTACGCAAAAAAGTTATAAAATGTATATTTCTATTGATCATCTCTGATATACGATAACAAGTAATGGAAAAAAGTAACGACATTTCAAGATAATAATGCAAATGTTTCCGTTCTGACTGCTCTGAGAATATCGCGTAAAGAATAAAAAAGGCATTAAAGTAAATAGGAAAAAAGAAATGGAATAAAGGGAGAAGGAGGAACGAGGTTGACCCAATTGTCGAGGTGGTAGTGCGCCTCGTGAAATATATACTTACTGTTGATTCTGCGTCGACTTGACAAATGGAATATTTTCAGTCTATAAGCTTCCTATATGTATCGAGTTTTATATTTTCACGTTACATCTTAAAAATTTTCTCGATAAATTTACATACGTATAAAGTTGATTATTACAAGAATACTGATACATTTCGACATATATATCTTCCTATATTATATAGGTGTAAGCATAAAAATGGGCACCTACCTCCTCCACTTCCCCTCCACTTCCCCTCAATTTCCCCTCCACTGCTCCTCAACTGCCCCTCCACTGCCGCTCCACTTTTTACCGTTAAATTCTTTCAATTTTTACGTTATTTTTAAGGCTCTTGCCCGTCCACCGTCCCTTCACCCCCCCCCCTCCACACCGCCTCCATCCCTTCTCCACTTACCCCTCCACCTACCCCTCAAACTGCCCTCCACTTTTTACCGTTAAATTCTTTCAATTTTTACGTTATTTTGAAGGGTATTGCCCCTCCACCGCCCCTCCGCACCCCCTCGAAAACCCCTCCACCCCCAAATCCCCTCCACTTACATTCCACATCCCCTCCAAATCTCCTCCACCGTCCCTCAACGTCCCCTCAAACACCACTCCACATACCCAAAATTAACATTTTAATTTGCAATTTCATAATTACTAAATAACTATTTTAAATAATGTATTTATGGAAAATAAGATATACAGAAAAAAGGAGATTTTAAATTAAAATATACATTTAAAAAAATTATTTCATGTACTTTATCAATTCTCTTTAAGGAAGCATTCTGCTAAAGCAGTTAGCAGCGGTTTTTTGTGTCGTTTAAAATCGTTAACAGCTTTCCATGTCACCATAGA
>JAWWEQ010048921.1:0-14725 GCA_035583055.1 Torymus tubicola
AGTAAAAAATAAATTAAATAAAAGAAACATATATATATATATATATATATATATATATATATATATATATATGATCGTTGACTGATGACACAGAAATATTCAAACCTCAAAACAATATTAAATCTTGTTATTAAAAGTTTAATGATACTCTAAAAAAAGAAAGATTTATTTCTCAAAAGGCACTATGAAAACAAAAATTCTACAAAAATTACACGAAAAAACACTGACCCTCAGGGGTAAAAGGAAAAACGAATAAATAATTTGAATCCCCTTTTACCTGCATATTTTTTCCTGCCCATCTCCAATTTCCTTGCACTCAGATACACATACCCCTTATACCACACATACAGCAGATTCGCCCAAGGTGGGTAATGAGTCCCGTCGCCTATATATATACATGTATACACACACACGTATACACTTCACCGCCCCTTTTGCTCTCCTCTTTCCGTCCGGCGTATATAACGAGCGGATTGTTTGCCTACCGCTACTACTACTGGCCTGGCCGCACGCGCGCGTGTTTTTTTCCCTCTCTTCTCTTCCTTGCAGCTTACTCTAAAGCGCTTTTCGTCGACGGTGCGAGGTTATAAGGCAACTTTAGCTTTTACCCCTGACCAATTAGCGATGCACGTGAGCACACTGGTCATCTCTCTCTCTCGTGAAAGTAAAAGAAAAAAAAACCAGTTGATATGTTTGTTTATTACGTGGACGCGGAGAAGACTGGCGTAATATAAAGCGTGCTATGTGTGAACTTTACCCCTGCGTATAGTATTAAAATGAAAAGCTTGTGCCTCGTGCAGGGTAAAGGGGGTAAGTATGCGTTTATTTGGGTATGTAATGTATGCGGGTCTTGGTAAAGTCTCTTTAAGCGCGGTTTACGGTCCAGCGCGGGTCGCTCGTCGATGATCTGACCTGTTTTTCTTTTTCATTAAATTAATTAAGACTGGGAGAGGGATAGGTTGGTTCTTTTTAATTAAGCTTTATGCGTTGCTATGTGAACGCGACGAGTTGAGGTGAGGTTTAGGTTTAATGAGCCGAAAAGAGAATGTAGATAGAAGGATGTTTTGGTATGTAAACGAGGACGAGCTGCGTTGCTTTTATAATGATGTTTTCTTAATAGTCTTAAACTGTAATGTAATCTGGCTAGCAAACTTTAAAAATTTTTACTTAAGAATAAGTATTGTTTTATTAAATCAAATAATTTTTACATAAAATGTTTTAACGTGGAAGAAAGATTATGTGCTCGAAAAATATGACATTTACTCGAGGATAAAGGTACACATATTTTCTTTTTTTATCGAAATAATCGCTATTATTTTTATTTTACATTTTTATCATGCAGTAAGGAAAAAGAACCCTTGAATTTTTCCTCGAAATCATTATCGAGTCACCGTCTTCATGTACTGATCTCAGCGAGCACCACAATAGATCCTCGAAAGCTCTTGTATGCGTAAACTATATCTAGGCGCGATTCGCAGAACTACCGATTGACTATATATATATATATACAGTACGGCGTCCCAAAACTTCGCTAATGACGCTGGAAAAACCGTTATTCCAAACCACACTGCACATATACACACGGACACTCAGAACGTCGATAGATCTTCAAAACTCGTAATTACGCGCGAATCGAACTGCGGAACGATAAGGAGGAAATCGTCATTGAGGGACGCCCGTAACGATCCATTATCCTGAGAAGAAATCACACAGATTCCTTCTCCTTCTTCTCCTCGTCGATTGAGCTCACCTACCTACACCCTCGAGGGTTCGCCAGAAAGCTAGGAACGAAAAAAAAAAGAAAAAAAAAATAGGAAAAGAAAAAACGAGGATATAGAAGAAAAAAGTAGAAGTAGAAGAAGAAGAAGAAGAAGAAGCAGACGGGAATGGAAAAAAGTGGGGCAGAAAGTCGAGGGTTCCGGGCAAATGAGAACCAAACAAACCTGCGCTTCTCCCTAACGAGTCATGATCGGGGGGAACGAGAGGACTTGCTCTCTCTCTCTCTCCTGTGAACTTTCTCTTGTGGCACCGTATGTATGTGCAGAGAGAGAGAGAGAGAGAGAGAGAGAGAGAGGCGGGAGAGAGTTCCCAGCCGGAGGAAACTTGAGATCGCGCCGCGAGTCGATTTTCCGCTGACGAAAGTTACCGTCGATGCTGACACCACGGAATTGTGCAGTGCGCGGCTGGCGCAGCTTCCGCGGTAATATTCCCCGTTGCAAATTTCCGCGGTTGCGCGGCGTCATTATATTTTTGCCGCGCCACTGTCGAGACGCAAGTCTCTGCGTGTTACAGCATACTGGATTTTCAACGCACCTTTGCCAGAGGTATAAGCGTGGTTTCGTCGTTTACCGTCTTCATATAGTAAGAATTTTGTAAAGTATAGAAAGTAATAGAATTTTGTAAAAACTATATAATAAGATAACGGTTTAAAAAATAGTATGTGATACACGATTATAGTGAGATTTACAAGAATGATGACGAGACATGAAATAACTTTGTGAGAAAGTAAAGTAAAGCTTATATATTCGTATTTATTATTTTAGTATAATAATAGTAAATGATAAGTATGTTTTTTTGTTGATAAACACGTATAGATTTTCAAAAAAAAAACGTTTTACCCATATAGAGCGACATTAAAGTGCAATATGAATTTAAATAAAATACACGCGCGTGTCGGTCAATTGAAGGAGAATATCACGGATGATTGCCACTGTTGACGGGCGCGTAAACAGAAATTCATACCATATAGATAACGAAACCGGAGCCGCAGCTAATCAGCCGAGCTTTCGAAGCACGGTGTACACAAAAATTACCATAAAACAATGTTCGCGCCTCCCAGCGACACGCGTTAAACTAATTTCAACTCCCTCACTCTCTCCTCCATCTCCCTCGGCATTCACGAGCACCAGCGCGGAATCCATAACGACCATCATCCTCGCGTCTCTCTCTCTCTCCTCTTTTACTACCCTTCTTCCATCCCTTCGACCCACGTTTTTTTTTGTTTTTCCCTCGCCTCATATAATCCTCCCCTTCGTCCTGTGTACGCGAATCGAGAAGTTTTTCTCGCTCGCCGGCTGCTACGCGGGGCCTTCCAATTATCGGCGCAGCCACGCCATTCGGGATCAACAGCCCGTGATATCTCGAAATTCACAGCGCTTTCTATGTATATAGATATATAGTATTCCAGGTTCGTTCCGACACTATAGCGGCCAAATTGTCCGAAAATTGTGGCCACGCGAGAGAATTTCGAGGGGAGCGAAGAAAAAGTTGGATGAGAGAAGAAGAAAGAAACTATATGATGTGGATCGTATATTGCGGACGGTTGGTGTCAAAGCATTGTGTCGCGCATATTATCATGGTGGGGTGATGAAACCATCTTGCGATTCTGGTCTTCTTCGTGCGGTTGTATAAAGAGTGACTTTTAATGGGAGATTTTTTTATTACAGCACAAGAACAATCAGGCAAAATTTTATACGTCAGTATCATGGTTCGATAGAATATACATTTATGTCTTTTTGCTATTGTAATAAAATTGTGTGAAAATATTCATATGTGGTTTACCATGATTGATTTATAACACATTTAAAAGAGTTGAAGATCCGTAACATTTTATTGGTTGTTTGGAAGTTTGTCTAAAAAATTACATAGAGTTCACAATCATTTCCTCATAAAATTTGTACGCTAAAGTAACATTTATTTATTTGTTACGAGTGAGTATCATGTTATGAATGTTCTTCGCATTTATTCTTGCGGTTTCAATATTTGAACTTTATTGTAATTTTTAGTTGAAACTGTTTGATGGATTTCCACAAAGTAAAGCTTGCTTTTATTTTATTTTATGAAGTAATAAGGTTCGAAGTTTCAAAGAGATGCAAGAATATAAAATTATTTTATCAAGTTATTTTTAAATTCAAAAACACAAAACGGAATTACGTAATTTAAAGATTTTTTTACTTATTATTTTTTATTTTATATTATTGCAACGTGAAATACATAGAACTTAAGCGCAACAAAGTGAACAAATTAAAAATTGATGTATACCTCTATATAAAATGGATTTAGGAACTTCTACTTAAGTTTATTTTATCAGAAAAAATATTTCTCTATGATATATTTTGCTTTCAAGTACAAATTCAAAGGTATAAAGATCCCCCTTAAATTGAAAGCATTAAGTTTCATACCTATGCGCAGTAGGATGTATAAAATAACAACGTGTGAGATCATTCTGTGATAAAGATGGGTAAAACATTTTTTCGATTTCATCATAAAGTAAAGAATGTATACTGAAAATAAATATCGATTTTATGTTACATTTATCGGAATTTACAAAAAAATTTTACATTTTTACTGCTCACATAATATTGAAAGTTTAATGAATCTACGTTTCATATTTAACTTCGCAAGAAAAGCGAATTTTTATGCTTATAGTTTAAAAAGTATTTCTGAACTAACACCTTCTTCAACCAAAATATGAATTGATAATTTTTTCAACTAAAATTTGCAATTCTTTCACCGAACCATCAGTATACAGCAATTATTCTAATTTAATTTCTTAATTTTCGCGTATCAAATGTTATGCAATGAATAAATTTGCACTCAATCATCATTCATAAAGTAAAGAATATTAACGATTTAATGACGATGTTAAGTGAAATTAATCTAGCTTATCACAATTACACCGTTTAGCTATGCAAAAAACTTGATACCGGAAGGCATTTATCATTCTCACATTATCCACGTACATTAGTCATGCTCACATGATTATAATTCAAAAATTAAAAAAAAAAAGAAGAATTACAATGTTTTTTTTCCTATACCCAAGATTATTGAACCACAAGGAAAAAGAAAAATTTTCCTTGATCAAAGATAAAAGTAGCTTTAATCAATATACACGACATTATTCAGTCAATACCTTCGTCGTCTTCCATATAGCAAACACCTTCGCCACCGCTACATACAATCTCGTTCTGAAATTCCTCTGCATCCCCAAAAACCAAGCGTCCGCACGACATGAGCATCGACAAACAATTTCCTCTCAATTACGCAATTTCTTCAGCAAGGGCCTAAAGCCCGCGGAATCTCAAACTCGAGGGCAAAGCTCGCTCCTAAGCTCTCTCTCGCCTATGGCAATATATGCTGCTGCTGCTGCTATGCTGTATATATGTATATATACGAAGTGGCATTTTGGGCAGTGCGCGACCGCGTATACGTACTTTGTAGGATCAATAGCCTCAGGCATGATCGCCGCGTACTGGAGGCATAGAGAAGACCACAGCTTTGGACGACAAGACAGTGAAGATATGTGTGTGTGTGTGCATGTTTACGTATAGTCAAGCTCAACCTATCGGGTACTTAACCGCCTCTTAGCGGTACGGTCTCAAAGAGATTTTTGTTATCTGTATCGTTGCATCGGGTCAATTTCGAAGAGACTCAGGAAGGCTTGCGGCATTGCTGGTACCAGAGAGAAGAGTTGCTGTAATATGCATTGATGAAGGTTCAGGAATTTCATGATTTTTAATCTGTGTTTTTGCTATTATTTATTGTAATTTTATAAATATATTAATTTCGTTACAGTTATATTAGGTGCGTTATAGTAATGTTGTGGAGAAATCTGAAAATTAAAGATAATATTATTATAGCGAGTCCTGGTTACGTAAATTGAAGCTTTTGCGTGCCTTTGAGAAAGCACTTTACAGGAGCGTTATGGGTTTTAAAGATGTTGAAAAAGAAGAAGAAGAAGAATAATGTAAAATAAATTATGTTTTTCTTGGACAATGAAGACATCAAATTGAGGTATACCTGGTATGATTAATAATAACGCAGATTCCATCTAACAATTCATTTTCATTTATGCGCATCATTTATTTAAATTAATACTTGACAATATTAATTATCAGATTAGCTTTTTATATGTAAGGTATGAGCAAATTAAAATTCTTCAACAATGTGAAAGCAATTAGATTATTTAATAAATGACTTACGTGCGACGCCCTTGATTCGAGATGCATCAAGCATCTATTATATATGCAGACGATTTGCAGATTTACACGCCGGTGCCCCGAGAGGATGTAGATGTGGGAATACTAACATTGCAGCAAGCAGCAGCAGCGGTGTCGGATTGGGCTGCTGGATCTGGTCTCAAAATTTAACAAGGCAAAAATTAAATTTGTGAAAAATTTTTACTCTGGTTCTGAGCCGAGAACAATTGACGATTATACTGTTGTTAGTCTCGGTGTTATATATTGGACCTGAATTTATCGTGGAAAATGCACATATAAATGATATAACTCGGAGAAAACGGGAAACCTCACATATATACACAAGCGCGCAGATGTAAATAAGATATTTAAAATTTAACTCGTTCTCGCATACTCACCATATTTCCTTACTTCCGCAGCGTCATTAAGCGCGGCGAAACAAGTTAATCATTCACGTGCTTCTACTCGTGTATACCGTACACACACATATATATATACATATATAAGCAACGTCGTCGTCAATGACGTGTATCGAGCCTCCTGCATCCTCTCTTGCGCGTCTCTCTTTTCGCGCGTGTGTATACGCGTGTGTTAGGTGTTTAATGACGCGCGGCTTTAGCGCCGCGCCGGAGAATTGCAAAGTCAGGCCCGATTAAGTGTACGCGCGCGCGAACCGAGAGGCCGGTTCTATATGTGTGTGTATATATATATTAGGGTCGACGGACGAATGTGCGCGCCGCTATTAATTATAATAACCGCAGCGTCACTCGGCCGAGCCGAGGCGCTTTACTTTATTATGGCTTTTTCGTGTACGGTGCAGTTCAGTGGGGGGGGGGGATATAGTCTATAGGTTACCGGGATATATACGTGTGTTACCTTATATAAGCAGGTCGATATGTTATAGATGTGCTAATTTGTGTTTGATGCGGAAAAATAAATATTTCTCTAGGTTTAAATAAAAATTCATAAAAGGATAGTTGTTTTTACTACATTTATATATAAAACAGTTTTCCCTATATGCCGAGACTGTTCTATATAAGGAAAACAACTTATTTGATAAGGTAAGATAAAAAATCAATTTTTAAAAGCTACTTCACTATTGCGTTATAGACTTTATCAAATCAATAGCCACAATGGAAGTAACATTGTTATACATAGCTATTCCTATTTTAAGATCATTCTTCGCGCAAATAGACGTTTCGATTCAATCACCGATTGGCACAAGTTGATCCCATTATCTCTTCTATATCCAACGCTCTCCCATTAAAACTTTTAGTTTCCCTTTAATCGCTACATTCGAGGGCACCTAAGGGCACTCATCTCTCTGTTTTTAGCGCGTCTTCGCGTCGTAAGATTAATTTACACGCGCGAGCTAGTCGAGGAAGAAAAAAAAAGGTTAGGGCTAGGGCGTCAGGCAGGCTTTTTCCCATCACCCACGCGACCTGACATAAATTAATGCGGAAACCTTTGGCTCTAATTTTTTTGTTACCTCTCTCCCTCTCACACACTCTCTCTCTTTCGCACACGGCGAGTTCAAATTTTTACGCCCCAGCCGAGGGTAGAGCGATTTGTCACTCTTCAGGAGCTAAAATGTGCACACCCTTTTGGCGAGGGTCGTGCAGTCCGACGTAGCGCGGTGAAAAATCGTTCCTTCGCCGCGTTACATTTCACTGGAGTGCGCTCCAAATAATTTGTAGCGCGGGTTACCCCCGTCCCCTCGAATGAGGCGCGTGAAAAAATGTGCTGCCCAATGTGGACGGGAGACAAGTGGGTGGTTTCGTATATGCAAAGCTAATAGATTTGTTGCGGGATTGATAGTGGCTCTTATGAAGTTCGTGTTTACTTAACTAGTTAAAGTTTCGATGTTATTGACTTTTTTTGTTGACATTTTGTGCCTTTTGTTATTTTATTTTAAATACATCAATAATCCGAAGCACAAATTATAGTTTAAAATTGTTATTTAAAATAATTTAAGGAAGTTTATGCGCCACTTTTTATAATCAATACATAAATAAAAAGAATCAATTAAGATAACTAAAGAGAAAATGAAATAAAAATATTTTTTAACATGCAGTATTTTTTAAAATAATTTACTTATGTTACGTACATAATTCTCATGTTTAACTAAGTAACAATTTTAAAATTTTATGAGAAAAAGTGTAACGATGTTTCGTCAAATTTTCGTGCGTAATCGTACCTATAAGGTTTTAGACGAAATTAATTACGTCTACTATTCTTTTCACTTGGGACCCATGCCCATCCAACACTTTCCCGATTCAGCTCCACAACATCCAGTCTAGCCGCAGAAGAAGCGGTAAGGTTTGATTCAGTATTATCCATTGTCCTGTGCCATTCTGATGAAAAATTGACAAATGCATGAGTGAAGAGTAAGAGTGTAATAAGTGGCTACTGACTCATTACGGTGGGAAAACCACGTATATGAATAACTATAAAGTGTCTTTGGATGTTGCGTGTTTGATCTGTAGATTATAGATAGTACGAATTAGGGGTTGTAGAGTTTATTTAGCTCTCCAACTTAATTAATATAAAAATAGGTGAAATGAGCGTAATATAATAAATTTTTGTAAATTTTTACTATTTTTACTGACGTTTGAAGGCCTTACATTAGACAGCGGATTAGATAATGATGTAGCGAGTTACTGATTGTGGACGCGTAATTTACAACTTTGTAACCTAAATTAATAAAATACGGAATACATTAGTTGACTATTATAATTAATTTTACTTCCTCTACATAGGTAACTATTAACTTTGATTGTGTCAATTAATATTATTTATTTATAATATGTGTAAAAAAATTTACAAAAGTAAAATTACCATGATCTAACTATATAGTTTTTTATTTTGTCATCTAGTTATTGATATAATGCTTTTACTAGTATCATAATATTTTTTTTCAAAATCTCAGCCAGACATGGAAATCGAGAATGTATCAATAGTGGATGGTTTTTTTTTCATTATTTTAACATAAAATTTAGACTAAGTTATTACAGCAAATTAAAATTTCTAAAGGATTATCTCTACCGTCTAAAACGTCTAAAAGACCCTCTTCACAGTTCCTTCCGTAATCTCTCAACATCCATTAATTTATCGGCATGAGAGCAAAGACAAAAATTTGAAAACTAAATTATGGATGTACAATTTAATTTTATGCTTGTTAAATTATTATATTTCTAAAACCTGCAGTTCGAGAAAAAACCAGTAGTGTTTCGTAATAAGTAAGAATGAAGAAGTCAAAATAATGTTTTTAATTGTACCTTGTAAATATCGAAAACAAATAAATCATTTATAATAAAGCGTTAAGCTTCCATTAATAATAACATATACTTAAGAAGTTAGTTGTGATCGCAAGTGCTGAATGCCTTTTGTGCGCAGCGGTTGGAATCACGTTGCACTAGCGATATGCATAAGACACGTGGGATCACGTGCATTCCGGTTCTTCCTCATATCTATGTCATGTATTTTTCTTTAATTTATAATTATACTTCCAGTAAACCTTGAAAATAAATAGAAGAATAGAATAAACAATTTTGAATCTAGTAAAAAGACTTTCCTAAATGTTGTAGTCTTATTTCGGACGAAAATTCCTTGATTAATTTTTAGTCATTTTCATAACTGCTACCGTTCTATATAATAAATAAAAATTTAAATAATTTTTTTGGTGCCCATTGATTGAAATATTTTATTTGTCTAATAATTGACAAAATATTTGTAATATCATATTTAGTATTTTGGAGAATGTAAATTGGAAAAAAAAACAAATTATCGTCTTTTCAAAATCGTTGCGAAGTACTCTCTTCCAAATGTATCTATTGTTGTAACATAAAATACATTTTGTACAATTGGATTTCAATCCATCTGTGTTTCTTATGGCTAGACAAACTTTCCTAAATGTACTGTTACCTATTATGTTTTATTTTTGTGTCAAGTTATATAAGCAAATCTCACAAACGCTGTGAAAAACTTCGAAAAATGGACCCAAAATTTTTTTCCGACGATACCTTCCAAATTAAATTTTTCTTGTTGGTTAGGGTGTCTAGAAAAGATATCTGTTGTTGAACAAAGTCCATCGAAGGGTATCATTTTTCTGGGACTAATAATCAATTGTTTAAAAATGATTAAAAATAGCTCTAGTTTATTTCTAAATCATTCCACCAAAAACAACTTAATACAAAATTTGGAAAAAAGAGAGTAAAACTAAAGAGCGAGAGCGTTCGAGATCTTTTTTCAGAATTAAAAAATGTTAAATCCTTGAAAAGTTACATGAGTTTGAAGTTGAGCTTAAAATACACGTGGTCAATGGTTGGGACAATCGTCGACCTTTTCACACCGTTTTTGTGAATTTTTGTGTATTTTAGGCTCAACTTCAAACTCACGTAAGTTTTGATGGATTCAACATTTTCTAATTCTGAAAAAAAATCTGGAAAGCTCTCTCTCTTTAGTTTTATTTTCTTTTTCCCAAATTTCTTATTAAATTGTTTTTGGTGGAATGATTTAGAACTAAACTAGAGCTATTTTTAATTATTTAAAAAAAATTGATTATTGGTCCCAGAAAAATGATACCCTTCGATGGACTTTGTTTAACAACAAAAAAAAATTTGGGTCCATTTTTGAAAGTTTCTCGCTGCGTTTGTGAGATCTGCACCTATATATATATTCTACCTCTCTTTTGTATTAACAAGACTTACGACTACCATTTATCAGGACGAATACCAAATCGAAAGCCATGCGCATACATACACAAAAATCCCGTGAGAGAGCTTAAGCCAGCTCTTCGGCTCCACTGCACTTTTCTCTTTTTTCCCTCTAGCAATTGTAGCGCTTAGCGCAACGGAAGATCTTACAGTTACTGGCAACGAAAGTTTTGGGAAATGGAACCTTATCGCCATTCGCTACAAAGAGGTACATACATCCCCCGCACGTGTACTTGCTAGTACGTAGACTGTACGTCTATCGCGCCCGTATACATAGCCGCTCTTTATCGTGATAAAACGTAGACGGATAGAGAGAGTGAGAGAGAGAGAGAGAGAGAAGGGGAAAGAGGTGGTGGATCGGGGCTAGCAGTAAGAGTGAGAGAGAAACCAAGCCTGTCTGTCTTTCCTCTTTCTCCTCTTCCTCCTCCTCCTCTGCACCCGCCGTAAATTGGAGAACCGAAGTGGAAGAGCCGTTAACTACGACGCAAGTGGATTAAACGATTAAGTGACCTCGCTTTAGATCGCATCACGCGCCGGCCGGCTTCTTCTCTGTTCTCTTCTCTACCTCTCCCATCCTCTCTATACCCTTCTCTCTCTCTCTTTCTCTACTCCAACCACCTCTTTGCTTCGTTAGCATTCCACGGGATCTTTGAGCCTTTTTAATCAGCCTCCCTCTTCCCATCTCTCTCTACCCCCGTCGCTTTTGTCTTTTGGACTGATCGTTTCGTTATACTGACGTGCGTTTCTTGTTTTGCCTCGTTTATATATATATACAGGTATTTTCTTTCCATCTATATAGAGCTCTACAAGGAATTGGTAAAAAAAAACTTATTTAACAGGAGGTACGCGCGTGCGCATTGCGGTGATATATATATATATATATACACATATATAACGTGCAAGGCTAAGCGTAGAGAGAGATTGGGGGGGAGGGGGGGTGGAGAGTGGTTTGCCGATTTTAGGGTGAACTCGTGAGGGTCTCTTGTAATTAGACGTACTTGCGGCTGCTGGCCTGTGGAGGTTTCAAGTGCCGGGGAAAATTTCTTTGATGCTTTGCCGGTCGAAAATGTTTAGAGAGGTCTTAAGGGTTAATTTAGAACGCGCGTATAATTAGCAAGTACGAAATGGTTCCCCAGTTAATATAATCCATTTTGATGAGCTAATGTATTACCAAAATGATCATCTTGGTTATAGCTATAAATTGTTGTTAATGTTACTACCAAAAAAGTTTTCATTTTCAATGAATTGAAAGTGCACACGTACATTTCGCAAAATCGCAGCGTTGCGTACACGAATGTCTACGAAAATATTTCATGCCCCCCCAAGGCACCACGGTATAGGTAAACAAGTCGTCTTATAAATAACTGTCTCCAGACCCATAACACTCCATTCCAGAGTAGCTATCGCGATCGTCCCGCGCAAATCCGGAGAATCGGTGAACCTCTCTCTCTCTCTGTATCAGAAAGTAAGAGAGAGAGAGAGCCACTTCCATTTGTGCGAAATTCCATTGAAATCGTCTAATCCGTACGGTGTGTGCCCGGAGGCGTACTACTCGTGCTCCCGTACATAACGAGATTAGATCCCGTCGATTCGCTTGCGGTATATACGGCGCGAATTTATCCCGCGCCACGCGCGTCCCGATGTATAAAAAACATAAAGTAATACATATACATATATAGAAGCGTGCCAACTTTGATAAATAGTGGCGACTCGTGATTCTATATATATATATACAGCATTATATAACCTGCATATATACGCACCCTTGCATTTTTATCCCTTATCGAGCTGACGATAGCAATGTACATATACGTGGTGCGCTTTGCTTTGCATGCGAGTGCGAGACACGGAATCATAGCGTATATTTAACTCGTACCATCAGCAGCTTTAATTGAAAGATACACGCTTGTAAGCGGAATTCGCGCGTGGTTGGACCGCTCGTGGCCTGGTTATATACCTCGCACCGAATTTGCTCTTCGTATCGGCAATTATTGATCTCTCTCTCTCTCGCTTGGCATAGCTATATTACTCATATATATATATATATACGTATATACATATAATATGCACTCGGTAGTATGCTATACGATTGAACCACGTGTTTGATATTTATTACCACAAACCCACGCGCTTTGATCGCGCAAATGTTATTGCGTTTTCTCGTCGATGAATATGTGTGTGTGTCTGTATATATATGAGAAGGATATATAGAAGGTAAGGGAATGGCCAAAGTGTTTGGTCGTTCACGATGCGCAGGTGACGCGTACGACATAAGCTAATATGCGTTATAACGATCTAACGGTGAAACGTCAAATGCGGTATGGTATTATAGCGACGATGTAGTTATTTTCTGCGTCAAATGACATGTACTAATTATACACGAGTTCGGGTAATAGACGAGAGTTCCTCGTTGGATCCTGGTGGTGTTCGTTATTAGTAACATATATATACATATAGATGAGATTAAAATAGGGATCGTAAATGCGATTATATAATACTTTCAATGATCTTTCACGGTGAGAATTTAGGCTACGCCCTAGTAATGGTGACATTGATTCTGCGACTGGTTGGTTGTTGTATAGGGTACACGGTCTAATGTTCCCGCGCGAAAAATTTGTTATTGCTTGTGCATGGATCATACATTGTTACGGCACTTACGCCAAACTTATACTTTTCTAGGAAATATATATATAGGTGTTATATGGGAAGTAGTATGGCCGAAGTTTGGCTCCGGCGCTGTGGCGATACATCATCGATTTACATCTTTATATTGCGCATTCATGAAAAGTATGATCCACGTTTTGCCCGTATTATGGGCAAATATATATTGGCTATAATTTTTTTTTTGGATGAGATTATATCCATTATTGTATAGATATATGAGCTATTAATAAGCTATATGCGCTTGTTTCTTTTCAGAGGAAAAATATGTAGTTTTTACGATGACCTATAGCTTTATCAAGATAATTAAATTAGCTGATAAAAATTTGTTTTATAATTCGTTGCCAAATAATTAGCTATACCATTTGTTATACATCAGACAGCCGATCGAATAATTCGAATTATCTGTAACACAGGTGAATGTTCTTCTTAAACTACATTGCATGAGTTAACGCTATAGCTCTATAACACGTGGACGAAACATTGGCTCGCGCAATATACGCCAACGAGGCCAGTGGTAATGCACGTGTCTAATTGTTATTTATACATAACAGCAGCACTTTGTGGTATACACTAGCTGGCCGTGTTAATCGCACACGTACGATCGCGCTTCAGGATTCACCGAGTTTCCCCGAATGAATCATTTGCACTGGCGCCGGCGTCCTTCTGTGAAGATCAATGCGCGCACACGCGCGAGTATATGCTAATTTATTAAAGCTAATCGAATGTTTTCAAAAATAAATAAATATACACAGGTGTACGCGTGTAAAGAGAGAAAGAGAGAGCGAGAGAGGGAGTGATTAGATTAGATTTGATTTGATTTTTTTATTTGGTCTCTGGGTAGAACCCAATCCGGTAGGATAATTTACAAAAAATATATCATATAACAGTAATAATAAAATAATAATAATGGATGTAAACTAAAAGATACAGAGGAGTGTCCGTAGAATACATATTGGTAGAAATTTATAGAATGAACTTAAAGCTGTTTACATCAGGCTTTAAGAACGAATTATAAATATTCAAATAATCGAAAAAGACGCAAAGGCGTGATATAAATACTCAGGCAGGTCTGCCGAGTTGTTATAACATATAGTGCACAGTGAACATATTCTTTATATCAGTTACACGGGAATATATTTGCACGCATTGGTCGCATATTGCTTAAAGAGCTTACGTCAAATGACTTTCTGCGAAGAAAAGTAAAAAGTGAGGATTCGAATCTGCACTAAGAAAACGGAGAGAGAAGAAAATAGATGGGAGAGAGTTGATTAGGTTTCAGAAGAGAATGATAAAAAAGGAATTAAGCGTTTCTGTGGGAGGAGTGGAAAAAAAACGTTCGATCGGAGAAACGGCTCCAAAAATCTAATT
>JAWWEQ010048922.1:0-14723 GCA_035583055.1 Torymus tubicola
CCACCGTTTGTATAAAATATAGTAATTTTTACTAAAGTTGTATTAAAATTTCCTAGACCATTTCTCTCAGTGTACTACTTTAAAATACGCATGACAATTATCAGGTTGTTCGTGAAAGAAAAAAATTTGTATTTATTTTTTAATAATTTTATTCGAAAAAAATATATATTTATTATACAATTCTCAACGCCTGGGAGTCTATGAATAAAACTTACAATCGCATATAGTAAATTATCAAAGTTATACTTAACGTTAACAATATATATCACGCAAAATTAAAAAAAACGCAGGCACTGAAGGGAGTACCTCGCGAAGCCTACTACATAGCTACGAAGGTCGGTCGCTACGAGCTGGACTACGAAAACATGTTCGACTTCACGGCGGAGAGAGCTCGCAAGAGCGTGAAGGAGAGCCTCGAACGGCTGCAGCTCGATTACGTTGATGTCATCCAGGTAAGCGGCGTTATTGAGTATTCTTCCGTTTGTTTTGTCGTAATTTTTATATAGTTTTGATAATACAGGCAGTTATAAATGGCAGTTAGTGGGTATACACTTTTTAAATGATTGCGTTTATAAAAGAATTAATACAAGTATGTACGTGGTTCTTGTAATTTGAGAAACGAAGAGATATGGATGATAAGAAGCTCCTGGGAATCAGATAATATATGTAGTGTTGTTGTGGAATTGAATAGTCGCAATATTTATTAGAAAGTGACATTTTTTCATGAGATATTTGGAATTTGCTTGATAACTAAATAAAACTAGACTTAAATCTAATGAGCATTAATTTTGTTACGTTTTGTGATCATTAATTATTAATTACAGCAATAGCTTTAATACTGCAGCAGTTGATCGCTGAAAAAGAACTGGCTTACAAAAACATATAATATCGACGTTATAAATATAATATTACAAAAGTACTTCTTAATCCTAACAATTGTAACATCCGCAGATGTGTAAATCTCACAAACAATATCCCATTTTTCCAGATTCACGATATTGAGTTCGCTCCATCACTGGACATCATAATCACGCAGACCCTACCGGAGCTTTCGCGACAAGTAGCTGATGGCAGAGCGCGACATATCGGTGTCACTGGCTATCCAGTCTCGGTGCTCAAAGAGTGTATTGAACGA
Organism: Torymus tubicola; assembly: GCA_035583055.1. Classification (NCBI taxonomy): domain Eukaryota; kingdom Metazoa; phylum Arthropoda; class Insecta; order Hymenoptera; family Torymidae; genus Torymus; species Torymus tubicola. The sequence goes on from JAWWEQ010048922.1 coordinate 1,136, forward strand.
AGTAACATCAACATCGCCCTCGTGCTCACGTACACACGGTTCAGCCTCATCGATGACACGCTCAACGATTACATTCCATTTTTCAAGGTATACATGCGTTTATGTTATATGCGCGTTGCGTGCGTTTTGTATTACTATAGTGAGTATTTTATTTGATAAAGCACTTGGTGGTGATGTATAGTAAGATTTGGAGAAAAATGTGAAGCTTAAAAGTATTTTTTTTATATTGATCGTTTGATTGAGTTAATGCACTCAGTAAATTCGTTTAATTGCGTTGTCACTATAATTATAGATATCCTAAGCTAATTATAATTATTTTTAAATTTAATAACAATTTATAGTTTCCTTAACTTATTAATATCATGTAATATTGTCATATATTGTCTAAGCAAATATACACTAACTTATAATATTCTGAAAATAAGCAATACTTTTTGTTAGTCACATTAATTTTTCATTATTTCAGAAACATAATATTGGTGTTATAAATGCAGCATCACCCTGTATGGGACTATTATCTAGTAAAGGGCCTCCATCATGGCATCCCGCTCCTAATGAAATAAAGAAAGTTGCTAAAGAAGCAGCTCAGTGTTGTAAAGTGAGTTTCATTCATTTCATTTTTGTATGTAAAATATTACAAATCATTGAAAATAATTTAAAAATCTAATGTATCTAGGAACATGATGTTGAAATTGCAAAACTAGCAGTTTGGCACTCGTTACAATGTCCAGACATTGCGACTCATCTAGTTGGAATGCAAAATCTGAGAGAATTAAACATAAATCTGGATGTGGTTATCAATGGTATAACTGAGAAAGAAAAAGAACTTTTGAATGAAATAAAAGAAAAGTAAGTACATTATTACATAATTATAGAACTTCATATAATCAATAACTAATTTTGCATGCTAATACGTATACTAATTCTTCATTTCGACTACTCTCATGACCCACTGACATTCTCTAATAAAATATTATAATGGTCAAACATATTATAAAAAAGTAATACTACTAATTTTATATAAATATTAAGGTTGTTTGTAAATAGAAAATACATAACATCGCTTGTATTGACAACATTATTCATAAACATTGAATCAGCTTAGTAGAGTTAATTTATCACTCAAAATCGCAATATAAAATTTTTATGTTTCTTGATAGCTGTCGAAATCGAAGACTGTTGTTAATTTAGTATAACGTACTATGATACAAATTATTGTATACAAAAAGATATATATAAGCAGCCCTGTGATTATGAATCGTATGGTGAGTTTCAAATATAGATGCAAATCCAAAGTATTTGAAGACAACCAGATTTGTATTAGTCCTGACTTTTCTTCATCATCAATCAATTCAATCATTTCTTATATTTTTGTATATTTTTTTTGGATTAATGTAAACTTGTTTTGTAAAATTTAGATAGGTATGTGCATGTAAGATTTGAATGTCTAAATCGTAGAAATTCAAGATCAAGTTTACACAATCCATTTCAAATTTTCACTTAATTTTCTTTTTGTGGTAAACATATATTTAAAATTCAATATAATTTAGGTATTTTTCAAAACTGCCAATCAAACATTGGGAAGGAGTAGAAATTAAGGCCTACTGGGAAGCCATGAAGAAGCCCTGAATCAAAGTCTTACTCTGTTTATAGAATGTACTTTAAGAAAAGTTTAAGAAATATTTTTTTATAACAATTCTAAGAATTGTAAATTTTAAAGACTCAATAAACTTTTATATAAATAACATTTTGTTTCTAGTATATCTTATCAATATGATACACTTTAAAAATACTCATAAATATCAGACTTAAGGCTTTTTGCATTTACTATTTACAAAAATAGGCCACTACAGTTATCAGAAGTACTAAAAGTTATTATTTTTAGAAAAAATCAATTATTACTCAAAGTTATATTAATATTTAGTATTTGAGAAAGATTTTATAATAATAAAATTAATATCAAGAATCATTTTCAACTTGACTATTGAGTATTTATCAGTATATTATCATATTTCACCAATAGTGAATTATCTTTTAACTTTAATAGATATTGTCATAAAAAGTATGAAATTCCAATATAGAAAACTATTAGAAAAGCTGAGTTTTTCTCATAGCCTATGCAAAAAACTCTTGAAAAGTATTTTTTAACTTTGGCCTTACAACTTTATAATGGTATCAAACCATTTCCAATTTTAATATCTGAGGTGCTTCAATATTTACGAAATTCCTTACTCATCTAAAAGAAAAGAGTTTCTTGGGAAAACTAACATAATTATCGTCACCAGGCTTAATTTGATAAGTAAGCTCATACATTAAAACAGTTACAAATGATCCAATTATAGGTTTGTGATACATTTGTTTTAATTCAAATCCTTTTTTAAGACACAGTTCTCTACCTCCTTCAGTATACTCAGAAGCAACAATATTGGTGCAACTGTAACCTTGTTTAATAGCAAAATCAATTGCAACATTTAAAAGACGAGATGCAATACCTTTGCGACGATAGTTACGATGAATACAAAGTCGCTTGATCCAGGCTCCTTTATCAAGACTGTAACTCTTTAATAGGCCAATAGTTCCTACAATTCTTTTAGACTGAGAAGATACATCAATATTAGATTCTCGAAATTGTTCTTCAGTCATAACTGTATAATTAACTTCAGATGGATTACGAGTCATAAAGTATGGCTCAAATGCTTCTGCTACCCAAAAACATGAAAATGCATTTGACATGTAAATTCTACAAATAAAAGAATTCTTTATTAAAACAAATAGTATAACTGATACCCAAAATATCTTTATGACAATTATTTAGTCATACCGAGCAATATTTGACACTTCTTGATCAACTTCCATGGCTTTGGCAGTAAATGTTAAATATGTTCCCATATAAGTCAATAATATAACAACTGGTATAACCAGAAAGCAGATGGTTAGTGGCATTCCAAAAAATATAAACATTATGGCAGCTAGAAGAATCATCACTTGGAATGTAATTTCTTTGAAAAGATTTCCAAAAAAGGCACTGTTCATGGAAGATAATACTCCACTTTTGATCATATCGTGACAATTAAATTCGTCGCCTGGTTTGTAAGGCCTGATAACAATGATGTGACTCATCTTTACAAGGAAATCTGAAAATTATACATTATATATTATAATTAATCGATAATATTATTATTTAACTTACTAAATAAAAATTACTTGTTCACTTGGCGATGATAACGGGTACTGTGTTGATTGTCGGAATTTCAAAACATTCTTCTAGGTTAGTGTTCGAAAAACAAAAACAAATGAGAACCACACGCATCTAATATACGGTCCATTCCATTTTTCAAATGTCCGTACTCCGCACGGTTGTTTGCAAAAAATGAGAATCTCTTAATTTAGAAAATAAATAATATCATAAATACATTTGCAGAGGAAATGTTTTGATATAACGACATCATTTTTGTGCAAGTTTTTTAATATCAAATAATCTTAAAATTGAAAATATTTCATTTTTTTAAGTGTTTCTGTTTGAGTTTGAAAATGCGCTGGGCAGTATGAGAATGGAAACAAGCATGAAAAGACTAGACACTAAATTCTTTGGGAAATAATTACTAGATCTAGTTTTTTACGATTTCTAGTTCCGTAACTCTAGCGCGTTACTATACACACCTACATTCAATACATTAGTAGGGTAGTTCTGTCATAGTGTTTGTGAGTATGGCAACCGAGCAATGGTTAAAACTGCTTCAAGATGCCAAGAAAACGGCGATTATTCAGGATGGTAATTTAACAAATTAAGTTATTTTAGTAATTTTAGCTGTAGTATTAAATATTTATACATATTTAATGAAAATTAAGAGATGACACGAAAAGTATTTTAAATGCAACGTGTTTGACGTTTACTCTAACCTCAGATGTTTGATCAATACCGCCATTCGTAGACAATTTTATCGTCTAGTAAATAAATTTAAATATTAATTACTTTTTATTTTGTTAATTATCGATATTTCTTAATTATAATAAATTGGGTCAGCACACATCAAAATTATACAAAAATAGAGGAATAAAATAAAAAATTAAATATTGGATGATTCTTTGGGATGTTTAAAAATATAAGTTACTCTAAAAAATGTAAGGATAGAACATCAAATAAAAAGTTATATTTATTTCTAATATTCTTGTTGTTATACAAGAAATTCTATTCTAGTAATACATTATTATCTCATAGGAAAAAGGAAAGTACATTTTTTAATGGAAGGTGGCCGAGAAATGGTAGAGGAATATAGTCTAGATACTAATGTTGTTACAAAGCGTACATGGAGACAAAAAGGTAAGCTGGGACAGGATAATGGTTGGGTTGTTGAAGTTGGTGACCCAGAACCAAGCCAAGCCGATAATCTAGATACTGTTGGAATCCGAGAAAGCTCAAGTGCTGTATGTGAATTAAATCAAAATATTTTCAAATTATTTCTACATATATTTTATTAAATTATTTGAATGCTTTTAGCCAATTGTTACAAGACGAATCACCAAGACTGCCTTAGAATGGAGGATAAGAAATTTATCCTACCCAAAAGATGTATATTCGGTTACTGCTGAAGAAGATGGCACAATAACTGTTAGAACTAGTAATAAGAAGTATTTCAAAAAAATAACAGTACCTGATCTGGAAAGAGTAGGATTAAAACCGGAGCAAGACAGACTATCTTTTACACATCAATATAATACTTTGATAATTACAGTAAGTTTTTATAAATAATAGTTATAATATCCACAATATGGCAAAACAATTTTGCAGTATTTGATTCCTGGAGACATTTTCAAAGGTTTAATGATTAATTAAGGTTAAATAAAATTTAATTACATTCTTTGGTATGCTATGCATGGAAGTTTTGAAAATGTTTATAAAATTATGTATTGAAAAATTATTTGTATAAAATAATACTTGAAAATTTATATTTCTACAGCATAAAAAACCTCCAAAGTTACTAGAAATGGAAAAGAAAATATTTGACATGGTTTCAAAGCTCAAAGTGACAAAGGATGGAGATGTGCAATGTCCAACAAGCTAATGTATATGCTAATTATACCTAGTGCACTAAATGCACTGAATATATCATACCAGCATTTTTTCACAACAAACCAAGAAGATTGTGTTTACAACTGATTGTGTTGAAAATCATGATTTTTTATTTCAGAAAGTTTATTTATATACATACTTTCTTTACAAATTGTTTCTCAAATGAATTTATTTGAAGATTTCTGATTGATCAACATGCATTATCACCTATAGTGATAACACATCTATTTCGTAATTTTGTAAATAAAAGCGACTTGATTCGTTGAAAATACCTTTCTCCTCACCCCTTTTAACACTTTATCATGTCGCGCACTCGCGCGCAACGAAAAAGCGCCGCTGAGACGGAGTACGCGAGGCAATTACAATTATCGACCGTGAAAATAAAGCGCGCGTATACCGGGGACAACTGGGCGACAAGCTGCATTATATGTTGCACGTATATATATATATATATATAGGGAAGCCTTACTAGAAGAAAGCTCGTAGCAAGTATCTATGTAGGGGCCTAGGGGGCGAGTCTGTCGGACAAACTGTGTGTGCGCGCGCGTACTCGCGTGTGTATTCTTTCTGTACCGCGGTAAGCGTAGTGTTGGTGTACTTCGGTGCGTATGATGCGTTTGGTTTTCCACGAAACTGCATGAGAAAACAGGCATAATGTCAAAATCCATACCGGACAGGTAAGTTCCGAATGTGCTCCGAGTAACTAGCCATCGTAGGCGTTCGAACGCGATGTTGATTGTTACGTAGCCGATTATGAAGTGTTCGCGAATTTGGGTTGAGGTTATGTTTTTGTGTGATTGCCGCTTATGTGCGTTCGCGTGTTATTAGTGCGATTCGGATTGTTGGAGAGGTGAATAGAGTTGAATATAGTGAAGATGTTCGTATCTTTAGGGGAGATTCATTTCGTCGAAGTGTTTTTATTGCGTCGCTTGCAGACTGACGCGGCTTCCGCCGATGATTTTGCTGTTTTATCGGTTGAAAAGGCGCGAGTTTCGTGAGGGTACAGTGGTCGTCTGCTAGATGGGGTTATGTTTACCGCTGGATTTAAATGATATCAGATGTAATTTAATGATGAAAATTGAATTAACTTTAATGAAAGAATTTGCACTTGGAAAATAAATCGATTCTAGAATATTAATTAGCGAAATTCGGTGCTTATTATGATGATTTTTGCGTCTTCAATAATTTTGAATTTTAATGTTTAATTAATTTTTTTATAACTTAAATAAATTTTTTCGCCTAGGTGGTTGGACTACAAACCATATGGCGAAGTTATCAATGGAACAAAAATTTTGGCATTTAAGGTGCCACTCAAAGAGGTAAGTTGTTTTAATAACTTTCAAATTATCTAAACTATAAGAAAAATTTTAATTGCTGAATAATTATTTGAGGTACTTTAATAGCTCTATGCAATTGATACCATTGACATACATTTAGTAATTCGTTGATCGAATTAGTTTAACATATTTTACTTGTTTTACTGTATTTAAATCGAACTTAAATTAGACTGGAATTTGGAACATATGTCATTTATTGATAAGATAAGTTTAGAACTTTCTTCTTTGTTATTTCCTTACTGAATGTAATTATTCATAAGATATTTGCTTTCATGAAATGATTTTTCATATTATAATATTTGTAATACATTTATGGTATCTAACAAAAGTATATTAATATGAGGTGGAATTAAAATTTATCAAGTAATGTATGCAAATTTTGGAAATGTTATGCAATAATACATTACTTTTCATATTACTGTACATAGATTTTATTTTTGTTTTAAACATATTAAAACTAATGAAAAAATTCTTACTAAGAATTTTGCTCTTATGATTTTATAATTAATGCTACCAATAGCATCAAAATACTGATACCTCTAGAATGAGTAATTTTGTGGTAGTTTTCTATCTATGGCAACTCTATAATACAGTATGATAATTCTGCAAAACTATTTCTTACTCTTAAAATTTTTTCTCTAAAAAAAAATCGATTCGGCGTGAATTTATAATAAAATTTACAAAAACGTCGACAAACGTTGAAGGTAATAGTTTAAAGAATCGTAAATTAAGAAGACAAATTAACTCGCATATCGATTGATCAATTAATTATATTAACAGTAATACCATTTTCAAATACTATTCTAATAGGAACTTTACATTCCTGTAGATATAAAAATATTACCCGAAATAGTTTTACAAACTCTCACTACTACTTTCACTAGCAACTACCACCTCACAAATTCTTATACGTCAGCTGTAATTAGAATGAACCGATTCTCTCAAATAATCGTTCGCCCTAACACCTTTCGCACGGTCTATAACCAACCCCTCGCGCCTTTTCGTTCCATGGGCGCGGCTGCACGCACGCGCGCGAAATCGTCTTCTCGCGTGGTAGTCGCGCGCTGATTTATACCGATGTAAATCAGCACTTTGGTGGCAGTGCCGACAGGTTTGCTCATTCCCGCGGCAGCAGCCTAACTAACCGCGCCTTCGACGCGACCTTCGCCATGGTATTAGGCTGATTTTCTGATTGAGAATTTTATTTTTGATACTAACTTTTCGTTTGTTTATTTTTTTTTTTTTCGTTATAAATATATAATTCGATGTTGTTGTAGTTTATTGTATCAACAATTGCCATATATACCCGTATTTCGACTTAATAATCATATATAGTTTTCAAGAAAAGTATGAACAAATATAATTACATTTGATTTGTTTTAAACCTTAAACATTTTTCAGTAAAATTGAAGCAAGTTTATAAAGTATATACATGCTGCCTTTGTACGGATTTAATCGGCTTCGTTGCGACAAAATCGATACATTAAACTGGACTTGGTGATAAGAAGTAATCCGAAACGTGCTGAGTTACAACCCTTTACAACAACTGAAATCAAGCTCAATCGAATTCTCACGTCGATTCCGCGAACTTATAACTATATACGCAACTCTCCACATGCCACACGTGCGATAATACGTTATCTGAACATTTCGCAGACTTCCCCCTAATTCCGAGCATCGCGAAAATCGAAAAAAAGAGAGAGAGAGACATACATACGCGAACACACGAGTTCCGCGGGTATAATAAAGGACCCTTTCGCTGCTCTTGCTCTCTCTCTCTATCTCCCTTTCCTTATCTCTTTCTCCGTCTCTCTTATTATCTTTCACTTTCCAGCCGCGGTAAATCAAACTGCGAGCCGCTTCGCGGGAGGGATTCACGATAAGATCTTGCACGCGCGTCGAATTCCCGAAAGGAGTCGTTGTCGTTGTCGTGGACGCAAATTTCTAAATTTAACAGAGTAGATGATCGCACGGCTCTCGACGGGACGGTTTGTTGAGAGTTGTTATGGTTGCCGAGGGGTTGAAAGGCGACGTCAGCTGTTTAGGGATCGATTAATTATGTTGGATTAGCTATATAATTTATGCTGAATATAGGTGGGTTATAATGTGTTTATTTCATGATATTTCATTTCAACGGTCGGGACTTTGTTTTTTATTATGCAGTTTTTAGTTTATTTTACTAACGGGCCCTTTCAAAGTATCTGTTGTTGAGCACCGTAAACATTGAAACTAATTTTTAGTTCTTATAAAAAGACGGTTGCTTGAAGGTGAAGCGCGCTGAAGTTTAATTATAGTTACAAAACTTCGTGAAATTGATGCCATTTTGAATTTATCTTACAAGAAACCTAAAAAAAATAACTAAAATTATGTTAATTTACTTAGGAATTTAAACTTTTGTTCATCAACTCCGGTTTTTCATACTTCAAATAGCTCTTTTCACTTCTTTCTAAAAATTATTTCCACCGTCCTCGCCAGTTTATAAATCGATTATCTGAAAAGCAAACTCTTGCAAACTCACCCAGACAATTATAACCATCAAACGCATAGCTTACCGAAACTTTATCAACCTGCATTGCATTGGATTAAAAATTATCTTCTCTTATACCTCTTGTGTATTATTTAACCTGAACGTATTACAGTCGTTCCATCAATTGCTCCAAGCATTTCTTCCCCGTAAATTCCCGGCGCAATTACACTACGTCATGCGCGCGGGTGCCGATCTCGAGTTGAGAGAGATCGAAGCTACCAAATTTGTAGTATTGTTGCACGCGATGGCCCCCGACGGTGAGCGCACGCGTTCACGCTGAGAGCTCTTCATCGGTTATTTTTCGGCGCCGACAAAAGTGTTTTTTGCGCAACAGGGAGAGAGACAGAGAGAGGGAATAATCGTGGGATAGCTTTCAGGACGCTTTATTCAAAATATTTTTGTGGGTGATCCGATCGGATACAATGAGATGATCCTCTCTTTAAAAAATGGTGGGTGAAATCTGTCATCACAGTAACACTGTTTTGATTGGTCGTTGTTGACTTATTTAATTAGTTTATATAGAATAGGCGCTAAAATCTAATGTGTTTGAATTTTTAAGATTGAATTTTTGAGTTGAGTATTTAAAACTGAATAATTAAAATAAGAAAAATTTCATTATTTCACTCATCAAACTTGCGTCATTATTGTATAATTTAAATTCATTAAAATGAACTTTTATATTGAAACGAATATGATTATGATCATAAACTGAAAAAAATGAAATAAATAAACAAATAGTAAATGTGAATGTGATGAAATGAAGAAAATCTGCGTACGACGCAATCGCAGTGATGGGCAAAAAAATTTCTGTTACAACTAATATAATTAACAAACACAATCGAAAAATAACGTAATCGAAACATCTTTACAATTCTGTGTATGAACTTAAGTACACCTGTTTACGAATTATTTCACTTTGAAAGCCTAAATTTCAAAGTAATAAAGAGATATGAATTTGAAAAATTTTGAGTGCTAATTGCTGTCCAGCAATCCTTATCTATTCATCCGATAATATTGTACTACACGAGTGCGTACAAAAACACTCTGAAACTTGCACCTCTGCTACGTATCGTCCTTTCGGTTCCCCGTCACCCGCACTCTTTTTTCCCTGCACGCTGCCGCCGCTCGTTTATCATTACTCTTGCACGCCGGCTGGGGAATAAATCGCCGGCCCGTTACGCACGCGTGTTTGTATGTAACGCGAGATGGTCCTTTTTAATAACGCGTCCTCTCACCGGATCGCGTCGTCCGATAAGAATCGGCTACTATGAAAAATACCGGCCGCCATGCTTTGTTGTGATAGACACGTTACAAATTGTCAACGATTATTCAAGATGCTCGTGCGGAGTATACTATACGTAAAATTTGTTGTCCCTGGGCGCCTGTTTGTCGCATTTGTATATATGTACGAGTGTCGGATTATAGCGGGAAGACTCAATTATTGAGAGGTCAGTGCTTTGTGATGCAAATTAGTGGTGGCTTTGTACGTAAGTGTGTATATATATTTTTCGATGGTTGCGTGCGGTAACGTGAAAGTTGGCTCTTATCTTATTTTATCCCTGTTAGGTGAATCAGTTTTCGTTTCTGAAGGGAACAATTTATAATGGATCATTGAAGAATGGTTCCGTGTATGTATGTGGATGAGGTTTATGGAACGCGGTGGGATAAAAATTTTATTCAAAATAAATAATGTCAGGTATACTGATAAATACAATTTATTGGAAAACGATTGCTTTTTGAGCTTGTTTTAAATGATTTCGATTTTATTTAGTACCTTTCGATACTGTTAGATTATACTACTGACGGTTGGAATTCTTTTTCTCTCATTTATATTAACTCTCAATAAAGTTATTCGAACAACGGAATCATTGTAGCGTAAATACACTTTCGCGGTATAATCCTTTAATCTTGGCATCACATTAACTTATTTTATTTTTAACTTTTATAAGAATAATAAACAAAGTACAGTTACAGTCAATAACTTATACACACGATCATTCCTCGTAAGGGACGTAATTCACCCAATCAATTTATACCAAATTTAGTTGGAAATGAATTATTACGAGGAACACGCGGCATTATAAAACATTGTCATTTCATCCGACAATATCGTAACTTTTATCCGTGAAAAAGAGACGGAAAAGCAGCAGCAACGGACACGACGAGGTTAAAGAAGTGAAAGTCGAATTGTCCTTAAGTAGTTTTCACGGCGCGAGAATACTTGACCTCGCAAGGTATACAAATTGCCAATTCTCCTCTCCTTATCGATTTAAGAGTCTCCTCCTCGCTCGTTCTCGCGTTGAATATGCTGATTATCTCATGCGCGCGCGCGTATACACATATACACACCTCAAGATTCGACCGAACAGCCTCGCGCGCGTATATATACACTTTCTTCTTTCTGTTGTTCCGTACCTCTTCCCTTCTTATGCTCGCTTACGGAGGGTATACGAGAGGAATTCTTCAGTCTTGCGACAATAACACAATCAAGTTTTCATTTTTTCGTTCGTAATCTTATCAGTGATTATTTTTGCAAAATTACACGTCATACTTATTAACATTTTGAAAAATTGCTTGAAATTTTTTTAAACTTTTCCCCGAAAATAAATCTTTTGCTCTTTATTAGCTTTTTTTATTACTCTTTCTCACGAGGAAGAAAAAATTTACCGTAGAGTTAAATATTTACATCGTTTTTATCGCGAATTCTTCGGAAAGCCTTATTACATCATAGCAACCGTACAGCAATTATACGTAAAAAGAATACTACAAACATTGTTAAGATGATCAAAGAAATTAATTTCAGTTATATTTTCTTTAAAACTATTCATTTTTCTCCCCTTTGAAAAATTGTTTCATAAATGGGAGAAAAGTTTAATTGTCACTATAAAAGCAATTCATTGCCTACATTGAATTCCTTAAAACTTGCACATTTAAATCTGATTCAAGCGAATTCATTTTAATACGCCTCTTCATTCCAACTCGCAGCACTACAACAATTCCATGCAACTCCAAAGTACCCCTATCATTATTACCCACTCCGAATTCCTCCGCTCGTCGTAAACCAAAAGATCGTTCGGCCAAACTCCTTTCCCTTAAACCCTCTTTCTCTGTCTCTCTCTCTCGCTCTCTTGCAGCCTCTCTTGGAAAGAGAAACGAGCCGAACTAATTGATGGCACCGCGGTGCCGAGTTTCGCGGGGCATAAACCATTTTTATATCCCCTCCTGATTCCCTTGCGCGCGCGCGTCTCATTAAAATTCACCGCGGCTTCGCTAATTGTGCGTGCACGCGAGGCGTATACACCCGAAATTGCGTACCGTCACGCCTTTTAACGCGCCGCGCGATAATTAATGTGCGACGATGAGAAGGACGATGCGGCGTGAGGGTGGATGGGTATCGCGCGCGCGACTCCATTATCGATGAGATGATGCGCTACGTGGTTGGTGAGGTGTGGACGTGTGATTTGTGCGAACAATATGCGATGGTCTTTTCGGGAGAAGACTTTCGAGTTTCACCGAAGTATTTAGTATAAGTTAGAAAAGTACAAGAGTTTAGGTTATTTAATTGTTTTTAAATTAACCTGATAGCCATTTTAAATTATTTCTAAATTTATTTTAATTAAAATTCTACGCAAAGAAAGTCTAAAAATATTACAAAATTTATATCAGGAATGAAATTATCTCGCTATTAAACATATGAGTAAAAACATTAACTGAAAATTTAATTAATGTCTGTTTAATATTGTTTTGAAATAGTTTAACTTTTACAAGTTCCTTAATTTTATTCATACAATTTACGCAGCATTCCATCAACGAAAATGCAGCTACTTTAATTAATACAATTACAATAACGTGCACATAAAATCTTGCACTTAACACGCGCGTAACACGATCTCTCTTATCTTTCTTTACTGTTGATGCTGCTGCTGCTGCTGCCGCTACAAACGTCTTGTACATCGCATACTGCGTTGCTGTAAAAAGAAAAATGCATGGATGCTACCCGCACGTGCGAAAAAAATTATTTCGCCGAAATGCGTCGTAAATAAAGAGGTCGTACTTGTCGTCGATTAAATGACTAAACGACGCCAGTTTTCGCATAGAATTTCCAACCGCGGCCCGAATTATGGGATCTTACACACGTGCCTATATGTGCAAGAAAACGAAACCGGTTGCGCAAGATGCCGAAAAAGACTGTCCCCTAACGCATTATTATTTTCCTTTTTTTCGTACTCGGCCAAATGTGCGTATTACTCTGTTAGTAAGGGAAATAAATTTGTTTTAAATCATAAATATTAATCTGTTTTTTGTTATATTCTTGATATTCTGTATTTATTAATAATTTCTTTTAAACGAAAAATATTCTATAACTGCAATAAAAAAGAAGTCATTTAAGTAAATTTTCAAAATAAATGTGAATATAATTTTATGCAAAACTTTCAGTATTCTGGTAGAAATTTGACTATTAAAAATGGGGCACAATCTCAGTAAATAGCCAAGAGAAATGACTAATTATCGAAACCTAAGTTTCGAATTTTCGTTCCAAGTTTTCTTACAAACTTGGCGTTGAAGTAGGTGAAAATTAACAATAACTAAAAGTTTAGACAAATAAAAACAATATAGGGAGACTAAAAAATAGTTTGCTGTACTGCTTTCATA